>OY747703.1:10433795-10661295 GCA_963556495.2 Valencia hispanica
GAAGGATACATTTCCCTAAAAATGACTTCGATAAACAGAAATATTGTTGATTTAAGACCATTTTCAACTAATGTAATAATGCATGTGCACCCTCTGATCAATAAACCACTGCAACTGGAAGACATTTTTAATATTCAATTTAAATTATTAAAACAACCGAAACAATAAAAAAATGGATTAACTCTAAACAAAACTGGCCTTTAAAATAATATTAATCAATCGGCTGAGAGAAGAAAAACGTGCAAAACTACCTGTTAGTTTTTTAAACAAAAAGTGCAAACTAACAAAAAAACACTCAGTTTGAATAATTAAAGACGTCCAATTTTACTCTGCCACTACAAAGACCATATATACCCTTTTTCATCCAGTTTCTTTGGTAGAAAGAGGGAGACATGCAAATGGAAATTATCGTGACGGGAAAAATTGTTTAGCTCATTAGAACTTCTCATGCAATTAATTGATTTATTGAGAAAGGCCTACTTTCTAAAGAAGCTAATCAAAACCACTGTTTAGGCGCTACATTGACAAACTTTTTCCCCTTTTTAGTTTTTGGACGCTGCAGAGAGGGTTTACTCTCAGCACCACTATCTGCAGCTGGACCAGGAGAAGAAACAGATGGAGCTGAGTCACAAACGAGCTCGTTTTGAACTTGAGAAGGCAGCTTATGAAAGTTCTCAAAATCTGGAGGTAGAAAACAAGTTTAGTACCTATATTAACTCATTAAGCACAGTCATAAGTTGCTGCTATTTAAACAGGATTTTCTACAAATTTTATTTGTGTCTGCCAACTCATCACAAGAAGTACTTGTTTTTGTTTTTTATTAAATTTTTTATTATTGCAGCATGAAGTAGACCGCAACCAGGAACTTTTGGGGCGAATAAAAAAGTTGGAGGAGAGCGAGAAAGAAGCAACCAAAAACTTCTCAGAGCAGGTGGAGGCAAACCGTGCTCTCTGTAAGAACCTGGAGAGTCTTAACAAGAAGCTGAATGAGCGAGATACTAAATTGACTACTGCCAACCAGGTTACACATGCATGCACACACACATACACAGGCATGGTTTTTGGTCTCATCTGTCTTATCTTCTAATTGCTCAACTCAATCATCCATATCCAGACCATCAGTTCTTTGAAAGAGGAGATCAGAGACTTCAAGCAGAAGATTCAAAACCAAGATGCAACAATTTCTGTCCAAACTTTGAAAAACCAGGAGCTACAAGAACAGCTGGATTTACAGCGCAGGTGCAGAGACACACTTATATGTTCATGAACATTTTGCTTATCTACATTGATGAAGATCTTAATCCAACACAATTCTTTTTTTTTATAATAGAAAGTATAAAGAAGCTTCACAACTTTGCCAAAGTCTCCAAGCAGCACAATCTTCTTGTTCAGAGCATATAATCAAGATTAAGGTATGTTCCAATTACACACACTTTACATTGATTTGGCCTATTAATAATGATCCATATTGAACTGCTTGCAGTTGGTTTCCGACCATACTACAAGCTCTGGGAGGTTCCAAATGTGGCTGTTATAACCGTTTATGTTCCTCCGAGAGCAGTTCTAACAGATATGTCATCCATGACGTTGTTGCTTGAATACAGACCCACCAACCAGAGGCTCTCATTGTGATAACGGGGGATTTGTACAATATGTGGACTGTCCAACATGTGGAGAAAAGACTCTAGATCTGTTATATGCCAACCTGAGGGTGGCGTACAGGGCCGTACCTCTCCCTCTTCTGGGCAGATCTGATCACAACATGATCTGTCTCCAACCCACATACACGTCTTCAGCTGCTCCCTCCACCTCAATGTCTTCAGCTGCTTTCTCCACCTCCACGTCTTCAGCTGCTTTCTCCACCTCCACGTCTTCAGCTGCTCCCTCCACCTCCACGTCTTCAGCTGCTCCCTCCACCTCCACGTCTTCAGCTGCTCCCTCCACCTCCACTTCTTCAGCTGCTCCCTCCACCTCCACGTCTTCAGCTGCTTTCTCCACCTCCACGTCTTCAGCTGCTTTCTCCACCTCCACGTCTTCAGCTGCTTTCTCCACTTCCATGTCTTCAGCTGCTTTCTCCACGTCTTCAGCTGCTCCCTCCACTTCTTCAGCTGCTCCCTCCTCTTCTTCAGCTGCTCCCTCCACTTCTGAAGCTGCTTCCTCCACTTCTTCAGCTGCTCCCTCCACCTCCACTTCTGCGGCTGCTTTCTGCTGCTCGATGTCTGAGATGTGTTTCTGGGACATTGGAATGCAGCACTGGGGTCCCACAGGGGACTGTTTTGGCTCCCTTTCTGTTCACGCTCTAAACATCAGACTTCAGATAAAACTCAGACTCCTGCCACGTCCAGAAGTGTTCAGATGACACAGCTGTTGTGGCATGTGTGAGCGGTGGGCAGGAGGGGGAGTACAGGGACCTGGTGGAGACCTTCACTGACTGAAGATTTTAAAAAATCTGTCTTCTCCTGAACACCACCAAGTCTTAAGTAATGGCCTTTTTGACCATGATGTCCTCAGCAGCCAGAGAAGCAGCTGCAGTGAAAGGTGGATCTCTTTGAGATGCAGGACTAAGAGGTTCAGAAGATTGTTTGGTCCTGCAGCCATGGAAGTATTAAACAGTGACATCCAACATGTTCTTATATAGTTTGTTTTGTTTTATTCTATTGTATATTTCCAAAAAGGTGAGCACTGGACAAAATGAATTTCCCATTGTTGGGGATAAAGTACCTACCTACCCATCCACTACTAAAAGATCTTTTCAAATTTCTTAGATTTGATTACATTCTAAAAGTTATGATTACTTTTAAGAAATTTTAAAGCTTTGTTTTGAGCCTTAACAATTTTGTCACGTTCCTTTGTCCACCATGGCACAATCTTTTCTCTATTTCCCCCTTGTCATCTTGGAATAGCCTTTTTTGCTTTCACTATAATTGCTTGACATGTTTAACTATTTCAATGAACATCCTGGTTAATATTGATTTTATTTCATTTCTTGATTGCTGATTTGAGTATACAAATCCCAGTTAGCCTTATTAAATACCCCTCTCTGTACCCCTTCACTTTTCTAACTTCCTATAGTTTAATTTATTGTTGTAACAATTGGATAATGATCCCTTCCTATTGTGTCTGAAACAACCTTCCATATGCATTAAGCTGCTAATCTATCAGAAACTAAAGTAAGATCAATAGTCAACTCTACACCTGTTCTAACATTAATTATTGTACCCTGTCCATCATTAATACATACTAAATTTCTATGATCCATACATACCCCTGTATTTTCATGATTGTGTGCCCCATAACATACTATGTGCATTAAAATCCCCAAAACATATAATCCTTTCATTTGAATCTGAATAAATCACATTTAATGTTTCTAAAGAAAGCTTCTTACAGGGATTATAACATTTTTATATTTTAATTTTACCATCAATAGTCCAAATTTCAACTGTTACATATTCCAAGTCGATACCTGTATGTACCGATCTATATTTCACTCCCTCTTTAATGAATGTAATACACCCCCTCCCACCCTCCATTTCCCTCATCTCTGTCTCTCCGTAAACTTAGATGACCTTTCATAATAAATTCCAATGTGGGCTTCAACCATGTGTCTTGAACAAATATATTTGGTTTTCTTTTAAGATCTTTTATAAATCTGTTAAACCCCTGTCCATTTGCGATAAGACTTCTGGCATTCCATTGTAAAACAAAGTTTCACAGAAAGTACCTAAGGGTGGTCAGAAATGTTGCTAGATTTGTCGCTAGGTGCTTTTTTGGGGGGGGAAGCCATTAAATGGGTCTGAAACATCATTGGAAATAGCTAAGTTGGCAACACTGATTGTATTCAGAATATTAAATATTTTATAGCACTTTTTAATCTGTGATTCTGTGTTAAGTGTTCACGAGATACCAACCTTTCACCAGCCGTCTTCTCTGCACCAAATAGGCCACGCTTCCACAGGTTATCCAGACAGAGGGGAGGGGCTGTGTGTGTATGTGTGTGTGAGAGAGAGCGAGAGAGACACTTGAGTGACAGAGAGACGAAGAGAGCAGGGAAAGGAAATGCAGCTGAACGAATACGCTGCGTGTTTGAAATAGCGTAAAAAAGAAACGCAATATGTGACGGTCGGTGTTGAATTTTTTATTTTTTTATTTTTGGTCTGTGTTGAATCTGTGGTGGTGCGCGGTCGTCTATGTGTGGGAAACACTGTGTGGTTATTAAAAAGACACAACTGAAATGCTTTGCAACCAAAGTGAATGGTTTTTTTCCCTCTGGATAAGAGTTATTATAGACTATACAACACTGGAAGCTGTCAAACACATGCAAGATATGGGGGGCACGGTGGCACAGCTGGTAGCGTAGCTCACCTCACAGCTAGAAGGTCCAGGGTTCGATTTCGATAAATAATGGGGGGGAAAACCGTGGAGGAAAAAAAAAAAAAACGCAAGATATCTACAGCACTTCACAGTTAAAATACTCCTCTCAGCATCTGCATAGTCTGGAAATGCTATAATTAGAGGCTGGCAGTGATCCTGACTGTTGGGCAGCTCAAAAAAGGTATGACTGCTCCACGCAAATATGGACAATTAAATCTGGAACAATGGATCCCCAACAGTATCTGGATCACGGGTGGGTGCAGGTTTCAGGCGAGCCCCTAAAATAATTGACATAAAATAGTATTAAATTTCTAAGGCTGTTAAAGTGGGAACAAATATAGCTAGTGCTAAGGAGGGCTACATGACGTAACAAACAACGGGTAAAAAAAATTATTCAGTGTTGTTGCGTATTTACCTTTTTCTGCAAACCAGTCACCACTCTCCGCACCTTATAATCAATGTTGATGGTGCACCAATAACGTTATGTACACCTCTTTGCATATTCAGTAAAGTGTGGAAACACAAAAGCAACACTTGTATAAGCACTATGAACTGCTGTTAAAATCTTTTTCTGTGTTTGCGCTTCCTGTTTCCGTCTCCACATGTGCGCATATACAGTTGCACTGGAGTGCTTAAGATGTTGTTATGACGCAGCAACAACTAGGCTCCATGAAGCACCTGGTTCTTTGAAAGAACCTGCTAAGAACCAACGAAGGACTGGCTCTAGCACAAGCACAGAACTTGCACCTATGTACCTATGATGAAAATTACAGACATCTGTCATCTTTTTAAGTGGGGCAATTTGCATAATCTGTGGCTGCCAAATACTTTTTTGTCCCACTGTATCTCGTACACTTCCTATTTCTTATGTGAGAAGGAGCAAGAGTGAAATATGTTGCATGCTATACAGTCATTCTCTAAATAAAAGTATCAGTAAATTACTTTGTACCCTATGCAATATTGTGCGATATTCAAAGACTCAGAAAACCACTTTTGTTGCTTTTGTACTCTATGTTCTATGAACCTGTAATTGTTGTTCTTTTCTTGTGTGAAAAGTACTTATTTCGATATAAGTGTTGCAATTTCAAAATGTAAATACAAAAAAAACTTTTTTGAAACAATTTGTGTTTTTTTAGATGGGGAAAAAATCACAAATAAAAACATTGCAACTTTTGTTACAACTTTTGACAAAAGCTGGGACAAAATCAAGCATTTTAGGCCACAACTATCACAAAAAAGTGGCGCAAAAATCCTCAGTGGACTGTTTAGCTTTGTTTTGACTGAGTTTCTCTCTGAATTCGCAGGAGCTGGAGAGATGCATCGTCCTGCAGGAACAAGATATCACTATTGTGAAGAGTGTTAAGTCCGAGGTGGCAAGAGTTCCAGATTTGGAAAAGGAGCTTATGCATCTCAGGGAAGACAATGCCTTTCTCAGGTAAATTTTTCCCACCTATATGTGCACTTTTTTCTTGCTTTGCTTGCACTTTTGTTTTGTCCCAGTGCTATGTGTCAGGAGATACACATGATTGAAGTTTCTTGCAATTTTCTAAACTTTACACCATTACGGGATTGTAGGGACTATATATTAGGCCTCCCACATTCAACATCCTACAGTGTGCACCTGAGAAGAGGAAGCTGTTGTTAACATGGTGCTTTATATTAGCAACCACAGCAAAATCCAGAAATCCAGTAAAAACTGTGTTGAATTGCTTTGTTTTGCCAGCCCTTCAGGATAAGTGGGGGTTTTATCAGGAAGATTTGCATCAAAGCAGAAAAATGAAACGAGTGATGTCAAGACTGGAAGTGGTGACTCACATTATTAATAACATTTATTTTCTGTCATCTGCAGTGTGTTAGGTCACTGCAGTTATAAAAAATCAATAAATAATTTTACGAAATTTGATAGTGGATCAAACATTTCATTCTTGTGTTTGAGGAGATTTGAGTCTGTGACTTTCCTCTAAACAGGAAGAGTAGAGAGAATTGCAGCCTGTTGAAAGAGGAGGTGGAAGGATTGAGGAAGAAGCTGGAAAGAATGAAGAAAAACAAAGAAGAGTTGGTCAACATAGAACTGGAGAAAGAGGTAAACTATCTGTTTGTTTGTAGTCACAGTTGCCTACAAAAATTATGTGACTACTAGTGGTGTAACATTCATCATAATTTAGTGCTTGAATCTTGGATAACTGGGAATCTGCACCCATGAAGCCCACGAGAATTTAACTAGTTGCTTAAATTCGGTGTTCAGAAACTGATTACCGGTAGGTTCAGAAATGTTGTCCATCTACTGTTATTATTATTTTTACATTTTAGCATCCAAATAAGGCGGAAAACATTTAGATATCAGCTATTAAAATCAGCAGCACTCATCGGCTGACCATGGCTAGGGATTGGCAATATAAAAATTCTTATCGGCCAATCTCTAATTTGTATAGAGTGTTTATCGATCTGCGTCAGTCCCTGCTCTACTGTGCATGTCAGGGGCAGAAACAGACGCGATCATGTCTTATGCTGTTGGTTGCATAAATCAGTTTGATAAAGACAAAAGGTGCAATTTCTATAGAATTCCATTGTCTCGCACCCCTTTCAATGCAAAGAGAAGAGATTCTTGGTTGCAGGCTATCAGAAAAAGCGATTGAATTGAGTACATGATTAAACATGCAACAATCTGCAGCAACCATTTTATTCAGGTAAGCCTTTGCCAGTGGTCACACTACAATATTTTGTCTGTAATTTTGACTGACGGGGTCAAAAAAAGCTAGTCATCTGTTTTTGCCTGTCAATCCAATTCAGTCTTTAAAATGAAATATTCAGTAGTATTTAATTGGCATTCATTTGAATTAATATTCAAACCGAACAAACTGAAGTGATAAGAATTCAGCAGCTTTTCCAATTCTCATGCGCTTGTCCTGCATCAGTGGTTAGGTTAGGCTCTAGCAATCTGTCACCGTTAGTTTCTGAATGGTGCACTTACAAATGCGCTCCAAGCCACCGTAAGTCTTCAACGTGCTGTCAGCTCGTGGATAGCAATTTGCATAGGCTTCAGTGACCAGGTCTGAGATGATGCTCGGAAGCTTTCATGGGATTCTTCATTCAGATTCTTTTGTCACCGTTTAAAAAACCCAAAAACAGTCTTATACGGAAAATCCGATGCTCTCATGGGATTCTTCATTTGATTGATTAGTTGCGTGAACTCTGCATAAAGTTGAAAATGTCTGCGCAACAAGTGGTTGGGGGTGAGAATTGCAATCTGTCAAAATGATCAATTGCCTTCAGATTTTTCTGTCACCGTTAAAAATAACGGTCTAATAGGGAAAATATTTGGTTAAAGCTACCTTTGGTCTTGGGTAACAAACAAGCTAACATAGCTAACCAAAACTGCAACTGCAAGATGACAGCAAAAAATAGCAATGGGAACTGGAGCTCTCCAAAGGGCTCTTTGCTTCTTCTTTCTTTCTCTTGCTCACTCATTTGCTGTGTTGATAAACAAATAATCCCTCTATAGTACATTTTTAAAGTTCAAAATTATTATTTTTTAGTTGGTAAGTTCAATGGCTTTGAAGAAAAACATTGTTGCATCAGAATGTGCAAATTCAACTTTAAAAAAATTATTAAACTTAATTAATTCACCACACTATGTCCTTAGCTGTAAGGCATAAACTATCACAGAACAAATGAAAAAAATGAATGAATGAAAATAAACTTAAGAGTCAGAAGTACAGCAGGTATATTTTACTGGTAAACTAAACTATTTATTATGCAGATTATATGTTATCTTCTGGTTTATTTACATTTCAAATAGTTCCCTTACAAAAATCCTGTAAGCTATGTTTTTTATTTTTTGTAAACATAAATGTATATTGTTTGCCTTTGATCTGACAACAGTTAGGCTTTGATTGTATATTACATTTGATCACTTGTAGAGGCTAGCTGAGAAGTTCCTGGCCTGGGAAAACATTGGGCCGTCTACTGGACTCAACATAAGGTCAGTATGAGCAAAAACAAAACCCCTTTTTTGTTTTACATATTGTCAATGTGTCTGTAATGAACTTCAAATAAAGACCAGAAGGTGGAGCTTTAGTTATGTTAATGAATGTGCCTCATCATCAGGGATTCTGTCCATTCATATTAAATCCAATTCAGTTTTATATAACGCCGATTCACAACAGATATCTCAAGGCACTTTACAGGAAAGTCTTTTTAATACAAACATTCCAATCAGATATGCTTGACCAACTTGTTAATAAGATAAGAGATTGAGGTTTTCTTGTGAGCAATGAAGCAATTCTGATGCATGCACTTAAGAGTTGTGCATCAAATGCATGCATGTACATGTTAATATAAAAAACAATTTTCTTTGGAATTTCTGGATAAGGTAGAACACATCGATGCTCGCACAATATATCCAGTTTGTTTTATACCAATTGACAACTGTGTAAAAAAAGGTGTTGCACGTTCTCCTTGAGCAAAAAGAAAAATGGAAGGCGCCTGCACCTGATGAAGCACAAAATTGAGTGAAAGCTTTCAATCCATGGCACCAGTCCAATTGGCAAGCTCGTGTTTCATTTACTCTGGTCGAAAGCATCTACTCTCCCATGTATTTTTGCAGCTGGGTTTGCCCCGGCCAGACCAACCTCAGTATATAGGGAATATAATAAAGGGAAGGTTTGATATGATGTGACTGCATACTAAGGCTTTGTTGGTCAGCACAATGTGCAATTTCATGTTTAGTCTTGAGGCATTTTCTTTTCCTCCTTTTTCTGATTCCTCTTAATCATTAATATTGCAATTAAATGGTGATGCAAAGCATACACTGTCTCCAAGGTTGTTTTCTAGAACCTCTATACAGCTCTAGTCAGGTGTTTACAGACTAATTTTAAGTATGAATGTAATTTTACTCTGAGCTTTATTATTATTTTTAACATACCATTGTAATAATTTTCAGAAACAAGAATAAGATGCACAAGTTTTAATGTATTGTGGATTTTCCCTGATCCACACTGGGTTAAAAATATACATACAAGCTTAAATATGTACAGAGAGTCCCACTGACTTGCAAGTTGGACCTTCACTGCATTCTTCTAAAGAACAACTCACTCCCAAATCAACTTGTTTTGCTGATAAACCGTATTAGTGTCTAATAGTGCTCTCTACATGTCTGGTCATTATTTTGGCATTTTACTGCATCTTACTAAAAATATAATAAATGTTATACCTAAAACGGTCAGTGTGGCAACCTCTTCAGGTTAAAACTATATGGCACTTGAATTTGAATGGGTAATTGCTATTTGCTCTGCGGTGAGGGCTGGCCCCAGGCCTTTAGTGGCCTTAGCTCTGTGTTTCGGATCATTGTTGTGCTGAAAGACTCAGCCAAGACCAGTCTTACTGAGGGAAGGAGGTTGTTTCCCAAAATCTCATAAATGGAACTATTCATCATCTTCTTAATACAGTGCAGTCGTCCTGTCCCCTTTGCTGAAAAGCACCCCTACAGTTGGGATTGTTATCTTGGGGCTTAACTCATCCTTTTTCTTACTATAAAATGGTGAGTGGCGTTTATAACAAATCCATGATGCCATGGAGTGTTACTAATGTAACCTTTACTAATGGTTACCTTTGAGACTGTGGTCCCAGCTCTCTTCACATCATTGACCAGGTTCTCCTGTATAGTTCTCATGATCCTTAATACTGCACAAGGTCAGATCTGGCATGGGGCCCCAGTCCAAGTGAGCTTGACAGTAATCTTGAGTTTCTTCAACTTTCTAATAATTGCAGTTGTTGCCTTGTCATTAGGCTGTTTGCCTATCCCAGTCACTTCCCTGATGTCCTTAAATAGCTCTTTGGTCTTACCCATGGTGGAAAAGTTGGAGTCTGATTGATTGTGTGGACCGCAGGGATGTCAATCTTGCTGAATAAGCAGTTGGTCAACATGGTCTGGGGTCAGATTGCTCCTCTGCGCAGTCACTATATCCCTTGCAGTAGAAAATACGCTCTCTGCTGCAACACTAGTGCCAGGTATACAGAGGTAGCATTTAGCTAATTTAGCTAGGAGAGGGACAGATACCTCAAAGGAACTCCACCACTGAATGGAGTCTTCTGAAAGAGACAAAGGAGGAACCTCCAAATACTTCCTCCGCTCCTCTTCAGCTCTGCTGCTGGCAAATCTGGGGACAACTCAGTAAATATTCTTCTGAGCAGGTTAACAAGTGCTAATGCTCTTTTAGGAGCAGGAGGGCTTTCTTCCTCTTTGATCTCTGAATTTTCAGCACCAACCTCAGCTGACACCACCTCTTTCTGTAGATATGCCGTATCAGATGCCATATTAAAGTTCTTCTGTTATAGGTTCAAGTTCCTCATATAAAAAATATAGTTTATCAACATGTATGCTAATATTTACCTCAAGAGCCGCAACCTCTGCAGTCACTTTAGTATGGACATCCATTTGTTCCTCTCTGCTGAGGAAAGGCAGGGCTTTGAACCTGGGATCCAGTGTGGAGGCAATGAGAAAAATGTTCTTACATTTGTGTATCTCTTTGAAAGAGCTTCATGGATGGTCTTTTTTTATTTCCTGTTGCCTCGTCCACAGAGAAGGTGGTTATGTTTTTTTCTCTTAATGGCCATTTTCATCAGGGAATTGGTGTGTGTGCTCCAAGGCTTTTTTCAGTCTTGCTGAGTAGTTTTCATTTAAAAAGGTTATCTGTGGTTTTTCTGGTTTGTTAGTGTTCAACAAGAAGACAAGTGTGGCTTTTGTTTACCAGCTCCTCTATACACGTAGTTGCTATTGTGTGAACTTGCGTGAATTCACTTTGTGAATTGCTGTCTGTATGGAAGCTATATGGAAACCGGATAGCATCCGTACCGCACCCGGTGTGAATTAGGCATAGAACCTGCAGGACAGTAGATCTTGAGGACCAGGGCAGGGTTGGAGACCACTAGCCTACGATGTAAAAAAAAGGAGAGTAAGAACAAAAACATGCAGTGTGTATGTGGGTAGGAGTTTGGGGGGCTTGGCTTGTCTTGAACACAGGAAAAGGGGACTCAAAGACAAAAGGTTGGGAACCACTGTCCTGACTGAGAATGTGCTCTATAATACAGACACTTTCCAAAAAATTAAAATATAATGGAAAAGTTTATTTACTTCCATAATTCCATTCAAAACATTAAACTTCCATAGGTAATAGATTCAGGGCCCAGAACTTAATTTCAAGTATTTAGTTGTTTTATTTGTTCATAATTTGGGCTTCTAGTTGATAAAACCCACGAAAACAGGAATAAAAAAATAATAGAATACTGTGAAGAAATCAGCCCAAATTTTACAGGGCAGGAATGTTTTGAGTCTCACACACTACTCATGTACTAAACTCAAAGCACCTGCACAGGTTTTCCCAGGTGTCAATAAATTACTTCACTTTGGTTCAATTGTCTCAGTTAGGTTCAATATGGGGAAGACTGCAGACTTAACAATTGGCCAGAAGACCATCATTAATACCCTCCATGGAATGGGTAGGCCACAAAAGTTCATAGCTAAGGAGGCTGGCTGTTCAAAGTGCTGTGTCCAAGCATATCAATGGAATATCTTGGTCTTTGTGTGGGGCGCTGGGGTTGGGCATTTGGCCGGGATCGGTCTGACTTGCGGGAGAGAAAGTATAGACCACTAGCTGTCAAAATGCTAATGAGACCACGCCCCTTCCGGCCACGACCACATCCGGGTACACCCCTTCCTGTCACGCCCACTTCCGGATACGCCCCTTCCGGTTACACCCACTTTTGCAGGCACCCAGGCTGCCGGAACAAGCTCCGCCCTGTCACATTAAGCTCCGCCCCTGATGGTCACGCCCACCTGTCGCAATAAGCCCCGCCCCCCTGATGGCCCCGCCCACCTGTCAAAATGCGATACGCCCCGGGTGGCCACGCCCACCTGCAGAGATAGGACACACCCACCTGTCAAAACGGGGTACGCCCCCTGGTGGCCACGCCCACCTGTCAAAATAGGGTACGCCCCCTGATGGTCACGCCCACCTGTCAAAATATGGCACTAAATGGCTCCCTCTAGTGGTTCTACAATTAAACTAAATGCAAAAAATGAAAATACCTCCCCCTAGTGGCCCAACAAATACTAGTACACCAAAACTTATAAATGCCTCCCTCTAGTGGTTCAAAATTAATATAACAGCCTATTGTATAATTGGCCCCCTCTAGTGGATCAAAGTAACATTACATGCAAATGTAAAAATACCTCCCCCTAGTGGCTCTAAAATTAAATGACATGCAAATATGAAAATACCTCCCCCTAGTGGCTCAAAAATTAAACTACATGCATATATTAAAATACCTCCCCCTAGTGGCCCAATAAATAGTATTACACCAAAATATATAAATACCTCCTTCTAGTGGTTCAAAATTAATATAACAGCCTATTGTATAATTGGCCCCCTCTAGTGGATCAAAGTAACATTACACCCAAATGTAAAAATACCTCCCCCTAGTTGCTCAAAAATTTAATTACAGCCTATAGTATATATAGCGCCCCCAATGGTTTGAATCTAACTCCTCAGTGTCATCAGAAAATGTCCGAACAAGTCCCTTTAATATTATACGGTCTGGGCTCTGTCTCAACATGACTCCTTGAGCATTCCATTTTATTTTAAACAGTTAAAAGGTGCTTTTTAGCTTCCTGACTTTAATTTAAAACCACATTAGCTCCAACACTCTAGAGACACCATTACATCTGATTCTAACAATTCAACCATGATTAATTAAACTTGTAAGAGCACTAAAAAGAGAATTTATTCACCCACAGCTATGTTGAAGCAGATGCTCATCCTTTTGTTGATTTTAAAAATGCACCATTACACAGTCTTTAAAAACAGATAAGGATTTTAAAAAACATCACTTTAAACCTGGTTGCTTTAAGCTGGAAATAAGAAATCTATCAAACTACTAAAGTTACTGATAAAAAACAGTCCACCAATCAGCGTTTGACACGCCCCTGCTCTGCTTTGTATTCGCTGTATTTATCACGCCCCTGACTTCACCTACGTCCGCAAGTTGGGTAAACCGGTTTGGGCGGTGCTCACCGGGCGGCATTTACCTGTATAAAAGGCTGTCGGAAAACGGTTAATCTCTACAGCATGCTGGAAGGACCTCATTCAACAATCCGACCTTAAGGACACGGAGCGCGGTGCTGCGACGAACAAAGAAAACAGCGGTTTCACAAAGACTGTATCACCGGCTTCATTCGAGGGGAATCCCAGAAGCCCGCGTCATTGTCAGACCGCGTCAGAGCTGAGCCCAAGCATATAGCCTCTTCTGCCTCAACTCCAACCATGGACCTAAAAAGAGTTGAATTTAAAAATGAAGAACTTGATGAGGAAACGTCTGTTCTTTTATCTGAATTGTCAAATGGGATTCCATCCGTGAAGACACGCTCAATGTGCGATAAATCAACCTCTACAACTCTGGACAAAAATCCGACATTGGCTTTTACAGAAGACTTTCCTCTTTTAAGCGCGACTCCGATTTCCTTCCTGGATCAAGAGAATCAAATGGAGGAAATTGAGAACTGGATACCTACCGCAGTCAACAGTGCTATTAAAACTGCTCTAAGCCATTTTATGGGTTATGCCTGCATATCTTTACTGCGGAAACAATGTAACTCTTGCAAAATGGGAGGCAGTCAGCAGGAGCACCAGTGTTTAGGTGTAGATGCTATAAAGCAAAATATGTTTTATTCCCAGCAAAATTTGTTACAAACAGGTCCTACCCTCTTTTAGTAGCTTACCCTGCTTGGTTTAACCTGGAAATAAGAAACCCTCCAAACTATTAAAGTTGTAGATAAAAAACAGTCCACCAATCGGCGCTCGACTTGCCCCTGCTCTGCTTTGTAATCGTTGTATTTATCACGCCCCTCGTGCCGAACATGTCCAGACAAGTCTACAGGCCCCGCCCCGTACGCTAGGTTCCTATATAAACCTCCTGGTCTTCGGCATTACATCCAGGACTTCCAGGCCGCCGTAATCTTCGCTCCTAGACGATGGAAATGGGAGGATTCGTCAAGCAGACCACTCTACCGTCATACTGGGGGATCGGCCAGCCGTATGAGCCGATGAGCACTCCGCCATCGCCTGTGGGGTTCGGCTACGCTAACCCGTATCATCCACCGTCAATTTCATCGCTCTCGCCATGCTACTCTCCACCATCCCCTGTGTTCTCTCTTTCGGAGATTCTGCCTGCAGATGCCCAGCCCGACGCTTGGGTCGAGGGATCATACAACCCTGAAGCTGGGGGAGCGGGTCACCCTTATTTCAACTATTATCGGCCGCCTACAACGAAACATTGCCGTGTAAGACCCCCTCTATCTACTTCAACCCCGGTGCCTATGCCCGATCTCGAGGGAGAGTGTGATGGACCTTCAGCGCCCAGCGATGGTGGGACCCCCGATGCGCCGGAATGCGCGACACCGGAACACGGGTGTGCGTCTCAGGATGAGGGGGGTGATTCTCCGACTCTGGCTGAGGTTGACAAATGGGACCTGGTGGACGGTTTGATGTCATCCAGATTCATCAAGGCTGTAAAGACTGCCGTTCTGCATCTATTTCACATGACCAGTGCTGCTTATCAGAAAGATAACTGTTATGGATGTCAAATTAGCCATCCCAGTCAGTTGCAGCATCAATGCCTAGAGCTAATGGATGAGGATTATTACCAACTCCACTTTCAATCAGTCATGCGACAACTTCTTACCCCGCGATTCATTCCAGCTATTCAAATTCTGCTGGTAAATCGGAGCATACATGATGATGATGATCTGAAGGTGAAAACAGTAGCTGAAACCGTTCTACATGAGCTGAGGAGTATGCAGGGGTTCTACAACGCGATTCAAGCTGTGTATGGTGATAGGGATGATGAAGCCATCCTGGGAGAACTCAGGACTGTCTCCCGATGCTATGGCTATGAAATCTGATGTGTACTAATGTTGGCTATATCTCCTCTGATATAAATGCTCTAGTTTAATCCTGACGTGTTTTGTTTTTTATTCATTTGTTTTTATAATTGTGTAATGCTATGGTTTTAAACTTGTAATAAAAAAAAAACTTTGATCCAATCATATGGTTCATCTATCTGATTAATACAAGGGTTAAATTACACTAGCCGTTCTCCTGTACTATCATTCGACAGTGAAATGTCAGAACAGAGGGTGTTGACCAATGCATACTATGACCCCGCCCATCCGGGGAGCTATGGGGGTGTTGACAGATTGAGAAGGGGTTTAAAGGACAGAGAAGGACGTGTGATCGGTGTCGAAAAAGTAAAAGACTTTCTTTCAGGCGAGGACACCTACACGTTGCATAAACCTGCACGAGTAAAGTTTCCCCGGAATCGTGTTTTTGTAACCAAACCCTTGAAGCAATTCCAGGCCGACTTATGTGAAATGCAAGCCTTGGCGACACATAACGACGGATTCAACTATTTACTAACAGTGATTGATGTCTTTTCAAAAAAGGCGTATGTGCGTGCTTTAAAGAGAAAGACGGGGTGTGAGGTCGTTAAGGGGTTTGAATCAGTTTTTCAAGAGAGTCAAATTCCACAAAAATTACAGACGGATGCTGGTAAAGAGTTTTATAATAAACAATTTAAGTTAATGATGAAGAAATATGGTATTACCCACTTTAGTACAGCCAGTGATCTAAAGGCATCTGTTGTTGAGCGCTTCAATCGCACTCTGAAGGGTAGAATGTGGAGATATTTCACCGCTAATAACACCTTCCGGTACATCGACGTCCTTCAAAAGCTAGTGGAGAGTTACAACCACAGCTTCCACTCAAGCATTAAGATGACACCTATGCAAGTGACGTCAGAGAATACTCTTCAAGTCATGAAAAACCTCTATTGCATCACCCCATCGATAGACTCTGGTAAAATAAAGACAAAGTTTAAGAAAGGGGATCTGGTCAGAATATCAAAGCTACGTGGGGTATTTGATAAGAAATATGAGAACAGCTTCACAGATGAAATATTTACGGTTGACCGTTGCATACTCCGCTACCCCCCAGTGTACGAGTTAGTTGATTATGATCAGGATCGAATACACGGATCGTTTTATGAGGCCGAATTGCAGAAAGTAAAAATTAATGGTGAGCGGGTGTATAACGTGGACAAGATTTTAAAGCGGCGGAGAGTCAACGGGGAGGACCAAGTCTTTGTGAGGTGGAGAAATTGGCCCGAAAAATTCAACAGTTGGGTCAGAGCCTCAGATGTTAAAAGTGTCAAATAATATCGCCCACAACACCGTGTGACACATCGTCGATTCACTATAAAGTGTGGGTTCTACAGACTATGATTAATTAGTAAACCTTACCCTCCAAAGCCTTTAGATGACTTTTTTTGCTCCGTCAAATTCACAATGTCTGATGAGGGGTTCTATGTAACTCTACCTTCCAACGCCAGCGGAGAGGTATTTAAAGATAACACGAGCTCAAATTATACTACAGACCTTCCAAAGGCTATTGAGCTAAGTGGAGACTGGGTAGGGGGACTGTGTGAAATTGTCTACCCTCATACATGGTATAACCTGTCGGATCAGCATTCATACATTGATTTAAAGAAGGTTGTTTATGAGGTGGGAGACAAACCTAAAGATGAGAGGAATACACCCCGTATAGAATACGCCAGGTCCAAGTTTTCCGGAGGGGGGTATTTTGAGAGACCTCAAGACCTCTCAGATGCTCTAGTCCCAGCCGTGAAGAAATATGACAGGAGCATCGATCTAACCTACAATAATGTCTCGAAAAAATTTGACTTCAGGGGGGATGGAAGTATAGACCACTAGCTGTCAAAATGCAAATGAGCTGTCAAAGTAGACCACGCCCCTTCCGGTTCCCACGCCAGACTGTCCAAAAAAGCCATGCCCTTCCAGTGGTCACGCCCACATGTCAAAACAGACCACACCCCTTCCGGTGGTTACGCCCACCTGTCAACATAGGCCACACCCATCTGTCATAAAGGAGAGAGAGTCAAATTCCACAAAAATTACAGACGGATGCTGTTAAAGAGTTTTATAATAAACAATTTAAGTTAATGATGAAGAAATATGGTATTACCCAGGTTTAGACGGTCGAGACTCCGCAGAGACCTCTTCTACACCTGCCGTTGAGAGTGTCGTGGATGAGAGAGCAGGCAGGAAATCAAAAAATAAAAAGCGCGTATTGATGTCACCAGTTTGGCCGTCTTTAAAGGCTCCAACTGCTACAAAACGGCGGGAAAGAAGGAGGTCGTTCATGATGTCACCAGTTTGGCCTCAGAATGCGCAGGTACCACGCAGAAAGCGTAAGAGTGTTACCTTATCACCCCTCTGGACCAGAGCGGAAGATCATTTCAGTAAAAAGTCTCTTCGTAAGGCAACCCGAGCCCCCAGCTGGCTCACATTCTCCCCCTAGCTGCATGACTACTGAATAAGCGTTGTTTCTTTTCACAATAAACGATATGTGTTCACATAATTTCATGCGTACAGGTTTATTTCATTCCATGTTAAACATCATAAGTCTAATACATTTGATGCATATTCTCATACATATCAAAACCCGTAACAATCTTTAAACACATCTAGAGAACAGGTTCTATGCGTGAAAAACGTTGTGTTTCGCTTCATAGCACATTTCACATACTTTTTGACAAAGTTAGATACAAGCTCATCATTTGATTCAGGAATTTGACAATACTTTGATAAAACTTGTTGCATGGAGAGACCACAGGCTCTATGGCATAAATAAAAAATACAGTGATGCCCACAAACAGAAGATTGAACGCTCTGAAATTGTTGGTTATGGTACATTATCACAGACGAACGATCTTTCAAAAAATCCAAAATGGATGAAGGGTAATAGACAAATTCTGGTGAGTACCCGTAAGAGTCAAAAAACGTTGCTTTACCACTCTTTTCCAGAGTGAGGGCTAGCCAGTGTTCCCCAGGCATGTTAGAAGGGTGTGTATTGACGATAAAATAAGCCGGTCTGGGGAATGTTAGTGGTAGCAGCTCCAGTTGGTCGCTGGCACACACACCGCAGAAAAGCTTCCCAAGCAGATGACTGAGTATTGCATCGAGTTCGTGATTATTCATGTTTCCAAGTGGTTAATAATAATCCACCAAAACTCTTCTTTTAGAGTCTATTTCCAGGATGGAGTCGTAGCACGCGTATACAATCAGCGTTTTTGTGTGCGGTAACGGTGTTCTGAATCTCATTTCTAGCCTAATGTTACCACTGCGTACTGGTGATAGTGCTTCAGATTCAGCACATGGGTCGAGATTAAAAGCAAATAATGCGTAACCCGTGTTAAAGTCCTCCCTAGTTATGCTTAGGGGGAGATCCTTTAAATGCCTTCCTGTGGATGTAAACAGGTTGTAATATTCTCGTACAGAATTACCCTGATCGAAGTTGGGTTGGAAGGCCTTAGCAGGAATCTGTCTACCATCACGGGACAGAGCTAGATACTCCATATTATAATGGTTGAATGAAAACGGATTCAAATTGCGCGCTCCTGTGAAGGCCTGGTGATTAACCATCGAAATAACCACATATTTAGGTGTCATACCCAAGAACAGGTTCTCCTGAGTGCATATTCTTGAATGTTCAGGTATAGAGTATGTTTTTACATTCACACGCGATACCGGGTACAAAGCATTTCCTTTCATTAATGCGGTCTCATGACCGAGCCGTACGGCGGGAGATACAGTCACCTTTTTGACAAAGAGAGCTGCACCTAAAATCCATAGTTTGAAAGTAGAATCTGCAGCCCCCATAAGACAGAACGCATCGCTTGCTCGTGTTAGCTTAATTCTTATGTCAACAGAGTTCAAAAGTAGTCTTTCACAGAATAATATGTCAGCATGAAGCGGTCCTAGCAGGTGCACCTCTCGAGATTGGGCTGTAAAGGAGGCACGTTGGTTTTCATCCTTCATTCGGTCCATCAATAGTCTCTGTAGAATCCATTTCATCGGCTGTATCTTTATAAAAAAGCCCTGCACTGAACTGGCTTTTAAGGGTTTGATCTGAATAATTAAGCAATGTTTCGATCATAGCTCTATAAGGATGCGTAGCGCTGGACTGCGATATTAAACGGTCTCCAAGGGTTACATCACATTGGGAAAAAATTGTGTTCAGAGGGTAGTTAATTAAGCCGACCTTAGCGTCACGAGCCATGGGCGAACCGTTAGCATTGCTAATTTTAACTCTGAGATGGATCAACATGTCATTTAAATCGGTATACGACTCGCCCCCACCAGGGATAAAAAATTAAATCGGTCCTCCATCGGTGATGGCTGAAAGAGGTGAAATCTCAGTGTACAGCTTATCCTCTACCGATAGTTGAGTCATAGGCGCTGAAAATAAGTCAAGCTCACCGAGCGTACACTCTCCCGATTTGACATGTAGTAGAGCCATATTCCTATTCGGTTAAAATATGTCAGAGCCTCTGCCGGACTTCCTTCCCCTCTGCCTGCTCACCCTGAGTGGTTTCTTTTTCTTTGTCTTGGCTTGTTTTCTAGTCATCCAAACACGCTCTCCAGGGGGTCTCTTACGACCTTGTCTTGATAAGATCATTATTCCTGAACCTTCCTGAGCATCAGAATTCTGACCGATCTTGCTCTTGATTTTATTGACCGCCCTCCCAAAGACGTCCGAAGCTATATTCGATGGCGCAGCTTTAAGGTGCGGTTTAGCAATCGACACTCCTTTCTTAACAAATGGGGATATAAATCGGAAGAGGCGGGCAAACACAGATCCAAATCCACGACCATACATGACAGGCTGTCCTGAAAACCCGGGTAGCTCTCCACCCGTCTGGTTCACATAATATTGTACAAACCGCGTTGGTTCTGGTCTGTGTGTTAAGTATGCCATTTTACCGCAGGTGTCAAAACCGGTTTAAAGTGCAGCTTCACGATCGTCTTCCCGTATACAAAGTTCACACACTCGTTACGATCTGTTTTTACCTGTATGCAGATTGTCTTAATATAGCTTTTTGAAACGGGGAGGTAATGTACTGTGTTATACCTCACACCAATCACGTCACCGAATTTACCATTTATGTTTACAACACCGAGCAGAGGTGAGTGACTGTCACCAACAGTTTGGAAATGGATTATGTCTGTGTAGACAAACAGGTTATATACACCAGTGCCGAGATCCGCTGGGTGGGGCGCAGGTCTGTTGGAGATGGTCCACCATTCGTCAGCGTTCAAACCGAGCATGATGGAGAGAGGGTTGCTAGCTCGAATTTTGTATATTCCATCCCCCTTGAAGTCAAACTTTTTCGAGACATTATTGTAGGTTAGATCGATGCTCCTGTCATATTTCTTCACGGCTGGGACTAGAGCATCTGAGAGGTCTTGAGGTCTCTCAAAATACCCCCCTCCGGAAAACTTGGACCTGGCGTATTCTATACGGGGTGTATTCCTCTCATCTTTAGATTTGTCTCCCACCTCATAAACAACCTTCTTTAAATCAATGTATGAATGCTGATCCGACAGGTTATACCATGTATGAGGGTAGACAATTTCACACAGTCCCACTACCCAGTCTCCACTTAGCTCAATAGCCTTTGGAAGGTCTGTAGTATAATTTGAGCTCGTGTTATCTTTAAATACCTCTCCGCTGGCGTTGGAAGGTAGAGTTACATAGAACCCCTCATCAGACATTGTGAATTTGACGGAGCAAAAAAAGTCATCTAAAGGCTTTGGAGGGTAAGGTTTACTGATTAATCATAGTCTGTAGAACCCACGCTTTATAGTGAATCGACGATGTGTCACACGGTTTTGTGGGCGATATTATTTGACACTTTTAACATCTGAAGCTCTGACCCAACTGCTGAATTTTTCGGGCCAATTTCTCCACCTCACAAAGACTTGGTCCTCCCCGTTGACTCTCCGCCGCTTTAAAATCTTGTCCACGTTATACACCCGCTCACCATTAATTTTTACTTTCTGCAATTCGGCCTCAAAAAACGATCCGTGTATTCGATCCTGATCATAATCAACTAACTCGTACACTGGGGGGTAGCGGAGTATGCAACGGTCAACCGTAAATATTTCATCTGTGAAGCTGTTCTCATATTTCTTATCAAATACCCCACGTAGCTTTGATATTCTGACCAGATCCCCTTTCTTAAACTTTGTCTTTATTTTACCAGAGTCTATCGATGGGGTGATGCAATAGAGGTTTTTCATGACTTGAGGAGTATTCTCTGACGTCACTTGCATAGGTGTCATCTTAATGCTTGAGTGGAAGCTGTGGTTGTAACTCTCCACTAGCATTTGAAGGACGTCGATGTACCGGAAGGTGTTATTAGCGGTGAAATATCTCCACATTCTACCCTTCAGATTGCGATTGAAGCGCTCAACAACAGATGCCTTTAGATCACTGGCTGTACTAAAGTGGGTAATACCATATTTTTTCATCATTAACTTAAATTGTTTATTATAAAACTCTTTACCAGCATCCGTCTGTAATTTTTGTGGAATTTGACTCTCTTGAAAAACTGATTCAAACCCCTTAACGACCTCACACCCCGTCTTTCTCTTTAAAGAACGTACGCCTTTTTTGAAAAGACATCAATCACTGTTAGTAAATAGTTGAATCCGTCGTTATGTGTCGCCAAGGCTTGCATGTCACATAAGTCGGCCTGGAATTGCTTCAAGGGTTTGGTTACAAAAACACGATTCCGGGGAAACTTTACTCGTGCAGGTTTATGCAACGTGTAGGTGTCCTCGCCTGAAAGAAAGTCTTTTACTTTTTCGACACCGATCACACGTCCTTCTCTGTCCTTTAAACCCCTTCTCAATCTGTCAACACCCCCATAGCTCCCCGGATGGGCGGGGTCATAGTATGCATTGGTCAACACCCTCTGTTCTGACATTTTACTGTCGAATGATAGTACAGGAGAATGGCTAGTGTAATTTAACCCTTGTATTAATCAGATAGATGAACCATATGATTGGATCAAAGTTATTTTTTTTTATTACAAGTTTAAAACCATAGCATTACACAATTATAAAAACAAATGAATAAAAAACAAAACACGTCAGGATTAAACTAGCGCATTTAAATGAGAGGAGATATAACCAACATTAGTACACATCAGATTTCATAGCCATAGCATCGGGAGACAGTCCTGAGTTCTTCCAGGATGGCTTCATCATCCCTATCACCATACACAGCTTGAATCGCGTTGTAGAACCCCTGCATACTCCTCAGCTCATGTAGAACGGTTTCAGCTACTGTTTTCACCTTCAGATCATCATCATCATGTATGCTCCGATTTACCAGCAGAATTTGAATAGCTGGAATGAATCGCGGGGTAAGAAGTTGTCGCATGACTGATTGAAAGTGGAGTTGGTAATAATCCTCATCCATTAGCTCTAGGCATTGATGCTGCAACTGACTGGGATGGCTAATTTGACATCCATAACAGTTATCTTTCTGATAAGCAGCACTGGTCATGTGACATAGATGCAGAACGGCAGTCTTTACAGCCTTGATGAACCTGGATGACATCAAACCGTCCACCAGGTCCCATTTGTCAACCTCAGCCAGAGTCGGAGAATCACCCCCCTCATCCTGAGACGCACACCCGTGTTCCGGTGTCGCGCATTCCGGCGCATCGGGTGTCCCACCATCGCTGGGCGCTGAAGGTCCCTCACACTCTCCCTCGAGATCGGGCATAGGCACCGGGGTTGAAGTAGATAGAGGGGGTCTTACACGGCGATGTTTCGTTGTAGGCGGCCGATAATAGTTGAAATAAGGGTGACCCGCTCCCCCAGCTTCAGGGTTGTATGATCCCTCGACCCAAGCATCGGGCTGGGCATCTGCAGGCAGAATCTCCGAAAGAGAGAACACAGGGGATGGTGGAGAGTAGCATGGCGAGAGCGATGAAATTGACGGTGGATGATACGGGTTAGCGTAGCCGAACCCCACAGGCGATGGCGGAGTGCTCATCGGCTCATACGGCTGGCCGATCCCCCAGTATGACGGTAGAGTGGTCTGCTTGACGAATCCTCCCATATCCATCGTCTCGGAGCGAAGATTACGGCGGCCTGGAAGTCCTGGATGTAATGCCGAAGACCAGGAGGTTTATATAGGAACCTAGCGTACGGGGCGGGGCCTGTAGACTTGTCTGGACATGTTCGGCATGAGGGGCGTGACAAATACAACGAATACAAAGCAGAGCAGGGGCAAGTCGAGCGCCGATTGGTGGACTGTTTTTTATCTACAACTTTAATAGTTTGGAGGGTTTCTTAATTCCAGGTTAAACCAACCAGGGTAAGCTACTAAAAGAGGGTAGGACCTGTTTGTAACAAATTTTACTGGGAATAAAACATATTTTGCTTTATAGCATCTACACCTAAACACTGGTGCTCCTGCTGACTGCCTCCCATTTTGCAAGAGTTACATTGTTTCCGCAGTAAAGATATGCAGGCATAACCCATAAAATGGCTTAGAGCAGTTTTAATAGCACTGTTGACTGCGGTAGGTATCCAGTTCTCAATTTCCTCCATTTGATTCTCTTGATCCAGGAAGGAAATCGGAGTGTCGCTTAAAAGAGGAAAGTCTTCTGTAAAAGCCAATGTCGGATTTTTGTCCAGAGTTGTAGAGGTTGATTTATCGCACATTGAGCGTGTCGTCACGGATGGAATCCCATTTGACAATTCAGATAAAAGAACAGACGTTTCCTCATCAAGTTCTTCATTTTTAAATTCAACTCTTTTTAGGTCCATGGTTGGAGTTGAGGCAGAAGAGGCTATATGCTTGGACTCAGCTCTGACGCGGTCTGACAATGACGCGGGCTTCTGGGATTCCCCTCGAATGAAGCCGGTGATACAGTCTTCGTGAAACCGCTGTTTTCTTTGTTCGTCGCAGCACAGCGCTCCGTGTCCTTAAGGTCGGATTGTTGAATGAGGTCCTTCCAGCATGCTGTAGAGATTAACCGTTTTCCGACAGCCTTTTATACAGGTAAATGCCGCCCGGTGAGCACCGCCCAAACCGGTTTACCTGACTTGCGGACGTAGGTGAAGTCAGGGGCGTGATAAGTACAGCGAATACAAAGCAGAGCAGGGGCGTGTCAAACGCTGATTGGTGGACTGTTTTTTATCAGTAACTTTAGTAGTTTGATAGATTTCTTATTTCCAGCTTAAAGCAACCAGGTTTAAAGTGATGTTTTTTTTAAATCCTTATCTGTTTTTAAAGACTGTGTAATGGTGCATTTTTAAAATAAACAAAAGGATGAGCATCTGCTTCAACATAGCTGTGGGTGAATAAATTCTCTTTTTAGTGCTCTTACAAGTTTAATTTATCATGGTTGAATTGTTAGAATCAGATGTAATGGTGTCTCTAGAGTGTTGGAGCTAATGTGGTTTTAAATTAAAGTCAGGAAGCTAAAAAGAACCTTTTAACTGATTAAAATAAAATGGAATGCTCAAGGAGTCATGTTGAGACAGAGCCCAGACCGTATAATATTAAAGGGACTTGTTCGGACATGTTCTGATGACACTGAGGAGTTAGATTCAAACCATTGGGGGCGCTATATATACTATAGGCTCTAATTTAATTTTTGAGCCACTAGGGGGAGGTATTTTCACATTTGGGTGTAATGTTACTTTGATCCACTAGAGGGGGCCAATTATACAATAGGCTGTTATATTAATTTTGAACCACTAGAGGGAGGTATTTTCACATTTGGGTGTAATACTATTTATTGGGCCACTAGGGGGAGGTATTTTCATATATGCATGTAGTTTAATTTTTGAGCCACTAGGGGAGGTATTTTCATATTTGCATGTAATGTTACTTTGATCCACTAGAGGGGGCCAATTATACAATAGGCTGGTATATTAATTTTGAACCACTAGAGGGAGGCATTTATAAGTTTTGGTGTAATAGTATTTATTGGGCCACTAGGGGGAGTTATTTTCATTTTTTGCATGTAGTTTAATTGTAGAACCACTAGAGGGAGCCATTTAGTGCCATATTTTGACAGGTGGGCGTGACCATCAGGGGGCGTACCCTATTTCGACAGGTGGGCGTGTCCTATTTTGACAGGTGGGCGTGGCCACCAGGGGGCGTACCCCATTTTGACAGGTGGGAGTGTCCTATCTTGACAGGTGGGCATGGCCACCAGGGGGCGTATCCCATGTTGACAGGTGGGCGTGGCCACCAGGGGGCGGGGCTTATTATGACAGGTGGGCGTGACCGTAAGGGGGCGGAGCTTATTGTGACAGGGCGGAGCTTGTTCCGGCAGCCAGGGTGCCTGCAAAAGTGGGCGTAACCGGAAGAGGGGGTGACCGGGAGGGGCGTTTCCGGAAATGGGCGGGGCCAGAAGAGGCGGGCCCGGAAGTGGGCGTGTTCGAGGGGCGTGGCCGGAAGGGCGTGGTCTCATTTGCATTTTGACAACTAGTGGTCTATACTTTCTCTTGCGGGTGGACTGGCCGGGTGGTGGGCGTGCAGGGCAGGTGGGTGGGGCGCTGGGGTTGGTCTCCTGCCGGCCCGTTGAGCAACAGTGGTCGCTCCTCAAAGATTGAGGCTGGTGGATGTCGGCCTGGTGGGTCGCCCGCCCGGCTCATCGGTTTGCTCCTGGTCTGGGCAGGTACGTCGACGTGGTTCGGGCTACGGGGGCCTCCGGTGTGCGGGTGGCGCTGGGGGCCTCCTTTGCTGGTGGGGAGGCTGCTGCTGTGTAGCGACAGGTGCTCTCCCCCTACGAGTGCACTTGGACGGGGGGGAGGGGTGTGCGGGAGAGGGGGGGGGGGTGTGGGCGAACTCAACCTGGTTGTCTAGTGTCTTTTGTGTTTTGAGAGTAGAGCGAATGTCAGGGTGGGTTTAGGTTTTCCCCTTCTGGGATGGGGCTGGGGGGACTGCCTTGGGGTCCGTGGGGCTCTGTGGTGCTGTGGCCGTGGGCCCCGGGTCGAACGTGCCATGGCCTCCCTCCCCTGGTGGATGCCGGTGAACAGCGGTGCCTATTGGGGTCAGTGGGGGAGCTGGCTCCCTGGGAAGACATTTTGTCTCCCAGTCCTTCCCTCCCCATCCCTGGACACCTCTGTCCACCCGCTCCATCACTTTACCACTCATATAGGGTCTTGGGGCATGGGCACATCACTGGGGTGCGAGGAGGGGCTTCCCTCCTCGCTATCCCGTGGTGTCCTGGGTCCCAATTTTAATATACAACTTAGACACTCCCACTTATAACATTTTCACACGACACATATGTAGGTACTTTGGGGTGGGCACACTTTTCGGAATCCAGAGGGGGAGCGGTACAATCAGCTTCACCTCTGGTGCCGGTGCCCACTGTTAAACCACATGGGGGATGTGTGGCTGCCTTCCCCACATCCCACCCCTCTGTTTTAAATGCACACTATAACAACACGCATCAACACCATACTCGAGCGGGAGGATTGAGGCTAGGGGTCTTTTCACACCCCTGTTCGCTACGGGCCATCTGGTCGGGGTCCACCTCCCGGGTCCGGGGGCTGGTGGCTCTACTGGGGCATCGGTACCTGGACCTGGGAGCATAAAGTGTGCATGGGGTGTGTGAGTGAGGGTACAGCGTCATTTTTTTGGGTGTCTTGGTGAGTCAGTGAGAATGTATGGGTTTAAGAGGGAGGGAACGTATGACTGTGTCTGTATGTCTTTGTCTACCTGTCAGGTTGGATCTTGGTCTGCCCCCTCGCCTGGCGCACCTCAGGCCTTACACTTAATGGGGGGCCTATTTCCCCTCCGTCATTCCCCGTCGGTGACGGGGGCCCCTGCCTGCCGGTGCGCCGGTGGTCAATCCGGTTCGGACCTGGTGCGTGCCTGGCCGGGCCTGGGGGGGGCGGTGTGTCGGTCGGCCGATGCGCTGGGCCAATATCTTCCTTTGGTTGGTTGGGGCACCTCTTTTGGAGGTGCCAGGTTTGGGATTGTTGGGTGGTGCCTGCTCGGTGGCTCGGCGGGATGCGGATCCGGCGTCTCTGCTCGTTTGATCACCTGTTCTGTGCGCACCGTGCGTGGTCGGTTCATTGGCGGCTTGGACCGGCCCTGGCCCTCGTTGGATGCCTGGTCTCGGCGCTCTGCGTTGCGCGGGATCAGGACCCGGGAGCCGGTACAACTTGCCGTCCAGACGCTGGCTGAGCCCGGCCTGGGGATACTGTCCGTCCCCTGCGGCTATTGATGGGGCGCTGGGATGTTGGCGGTGGGGATTGGCCTAGGGTGGAGGCGTCGCGTCGCGGCCCCTGCAGTGTCGGGGGCCCCTCGTCGGCCGGTCCCTTGTCGGGTCCTTGCTGGGGGGTGGGGTGCCCCTGGGCCCCGGCTCCCCCTGTCCGTTGACTGGTCCGTTGACGGTTGCCGGCGGGGCCCGGGGGCTCGTTACTGTTGCCCCCCGGGCCCCTGCATAGTGGTCCCTGGATGTTCCCCTGGGGTTCTCCTTTGCTCCTCTCTTGGGGGATGCGGTCGGCCCCGCCCGGGTCCGCCTGGGGCTCTGGCGGTCCTTTTGACGTCTTTGCTCCGATCTCCTTCATGTCTGCATCGATTCCTGGGAGACGGATTGATGTCTGCTCACACCAACTATCGAACACTCTTATGGAGAAACCTTATATGCACCAGCATGCTAACCCACACACATAGATGTGGGGTCTCTGGTGTTTAAGGAAATATTCTTGGGCTGAGGTTATCATTACTAGAGCTTGATTAATCGGTACCTTGAGTTTTTCTGTGTGATGTGGTTGTGTAATTCTTAGTTGACAATGTTTGGTTGGTTTTGTCGATGTTCCTTTTTCGTGTTTTGTTTTGTTTTTCCCCCTCTCTCTGCCGTCCCGTGGGTATGGAGGCAGACTTCAATATCTTCCTGTGTTTTCTTTGTTCCCTTTCCTCTCTTGTATTTTCAACTCACTCTCTCTCATGACACTTTGTTTCCTACCTCTCTTCTTCATCTTCCTTCTTTCTTCTCCTTAATTTTCCGTCTCCGTGTCCATAACATCAGGAAATAAAAACCCCAACAATTCATAATAAAGATTTTTCACACATAAATCAAGTGGAGTACTATAGCAAAAGCTGTACTGCTCCGCTTGTGAAAGTAAATCTGTTGGGCTTCTACTTGGTACTCAGACACCAATTCTGAGCTCCACACTGCCAAACAGGACACGTTTAAAAAAATAAAAATAAAAAATAACTTTATCCCTGACCTGTCTGGTGTGTTCTTTGGACTTCAATTTGTTGTTGCTCCCAACATTCTCTTAGATAACCTCTGAGGCCGTCACAGGGCAGCTGTATTTGTACTGACATAAGATTACACACAGGTGCACTCTATTTAGTCATTAGCACTCATCAGGCAATGACTATGGGCAACTGACTGCACTCAGACTAAAGGGGGCTGAATAATTACGCACACCACACTTTTCAGTTATTTATTTGTAAAAAATGTTTGGAATCATGTATGATTTTCGTTCCACTTCTGACGTGTACACCACTTTGTATTGGTCTTTCACGTGGAATTCCAATAAAATTGATTCATGTTTGTGGCTGTAATGTGACAAAATGTGTAAAAGTTCAAGGGGGCCGAATACTTTTGCAAGCCACTGTACTTGCAATTGTGTTAACACGCTGCACAGGTCATGAATAAGATCTTTGTCATTTTTATTGTAAGTGGGATAATGTATTTAGTTAAAAAGTATTCTCACATACATTTTAATGCTGTAATTTGATTATTTTAATAATGTAAACTGGACGGATGCGATGCTGGCTTGACCACAGTGCACACATCTGATGTTGCTCACAGTGGTCAAAAGGACCGCTCAGGGCGTTTGCGTGTTTGCTCAGACACATGAAAAATTAGAGGAAACATTGGTCTGTATGTTCCAGTCCCTCTGCAGATCATACCTGTTGTTTTACTAAGCTTCCCTATGTCAAAAAGCTAAAAGAATATGGAAGAATGGTGCTTTATTTTCATCTGCTCTATTTTGAGGTTTTAGAGGGTTAAAACTTTAACTTCACACTGAATGGTGGATGCAGCAAGCAGTTGACACAAGAAGAAATGCAATAAGAGTCCATATTTTGCAGGGGTCTGAAATTTTTATCTTTTTTCTCTTGTTTGAACATAACATGACAATGGGGCATGGATTCCCCTCCTCAACCAGTCAACACCTTGTGACAAACAAGCCTGTCTTAAAATAAAAAAGTTACAATCAGTCCATACTACGAACAGGTGGGTAGGGACAAGACTCACATTCAAACTCATTTTGACAAAAAGATCCCAGAAAACTACTTAAACTTCCTATTGACATATTTGCATTCTACCTAAACAATTTAAAGTAACAGAAGTACATACAAACTAAAGTTAAACAAATTTATTTTTTTTCCTCCGTAAAGCTGATTAAGCACACCAGCTGCTCTTCAGGGCTGCTCATCAGGGCTGCCCATGGGCGCACTTCCATGGCAACACTTGAACAGGTGACCTTAAAG
Organism: Valencia hispanica; assembly: GCA_963556495.2. Taxonomy (NCBI): domain Eukaryota; kingdom Metazoa; phylum Chordata; class Actinopteri; order Cyprinodontiformes; family Valenciidae; genus Valencia; species Valencia hispanica. The sequence goes on from OY747703.1 coordinate 10,463,642, forward strand.
AGAAAACAAGTGATGAGAACAAAAAAAAAACATATTAAACTTAAACTACTTAACTGCTCTACCAGAGTTGGGACCCCTAACTTAGAAGATCAACACAAAAAATACAGAATTTAATAAACAAAACAAAAAACAAGAACATGACCTGTTAGTGAGGGGAAGAATCCCTCACATCTATCCTCTCTGCTTTTGCTCTCATTGAATTATTTATTTATTTTTTGTTCTAACTAGTCAGTGCCGTGTGTCTTTGCAGGAAACCAGAAGATCTGTCCAGGGAGGTAATTCAGATCCAGCAAAGAGAACTTGCTCTGAAGGAGCAGAACTACACACTCAATAGCCGGTAATCTCTATTGTATGACACACAATCTCTCTTGTTTTAGACTCAATTCTCTAATTCTGTTTGCATTGCATGTCTTTCTCCTCCATGTATCTATTGGAGCACATCTCTGAGAAGTCCTTATTCGTCACAAAGTTAATTAAAGTAGTCCTTTTTCTGATAGCAATCCTGCCAGTAGCCATTGATGTGTGTATGTGTAAGGTTGTGAGTGTGTGAGACGGGGAATTTACTAATTAAACTTTTCCCTGTCTACAGGGAGGATTATATGTATGCTACAGACATGAAAATCCCTCACCTTTTGGCAAAATCTGCTGTTTTGATTCCAAAATAGGTGACCTATGTGATTTGTGTAAATCTGATGAGAAAATTCTCCCTTAAGACTTCCCCAACACCACCAAAAAAAAAATCAGCCAGAATGAGTGACAAACATTTCTACAGTTTTCTTTTATTTTGGCTGTGCCTTCAACATACGAACAGAGCCATTTGCTCTTTTTGAGTTGACACGGTCTGTGCCGCACTTATAATACAGGGTTTGTACAGTCATGAAAAACCCGGAAAAGTAATGGAATTTGAAAATCAAATTTCCCAGCCATGGAAGAGTTTTGGAATTTTTTTAGGTCCAGGAAAAGTTTTGGAATTTTACCAAATCTGATTTTAAACTTTAAAAAAATATTGCAAAATAAAGAAGAAACTGATCAATAAATAGAAGTCTAGGACTCGTATAATTTTAGTCGGGCAGGTGACATGCTTTCCTCCGAGGCCCTTAAATATAGCTCACGGAGCTAATGCTAAAGCAGTTCGGCGCATGCAAGCTAAAAGGAAGAGTTAAAAATGTCGGAAATGTAATTTTAACAATGCCTTTTTATGGACAAATGTCGAAGCTGGGTGCAAAAGGATGTAGACTAAAGACATGTAAGTTTAAGCTATGCAGTAAAACGGGAGTTGTGTATGTAACTAAGGTTCTATGAATTCTGGATAACTGCCAGAGGGCGGTGCTGAGCACCTGGATATCTATGTGTGCGCAGCACAGAGGTCGAGAATATATTCCAACAAAGTCACGCCTTTGGACGTGACCTGGGTGACGTAGTGGTAGTCTATAAAAACCCGACGTACCCAGTGCTCGTTTCTTTTCGGAGTACTCGCAAGGACTCAGAGTGACGATCAACTCTGGCGGTTATCCGGAATTCATAGAACCTTAGTTACATACATAACTACCGCTCTATTTCATTCCTCCTGACCGCCAGAGGACGGTGCTGAGCACCTGGATGACGTAATACCAGCAAGGTCACGAAGAGTCCACACTCACCAAGCATCAGCTGTAGAAAAATGAAGCAGATAACGGCACTGAAGCCACCGCGTGGGGAGCAGCCACATTCACTCTGTAGAAGCGGGCAAAGGTACAGGGCGAAACCCACGTAGCTGCACGTAGATGTCACTCAGCGGAACTCCTCTCAGTGCAGCCCAGGAGGTGGACATCCCCCTGGTGGAACGGCACCTAACTTTAGGGGGTGGAAGACCCCTAGATGTGTATGCCTGTAAAATGGCGTCGACGACCCAATGCGAGAGACACTGCTTCGAAACAGCATAACCTTTCCTGTGGCCACTATAGCAGACAAATGGGGCATCCGCTTTACGTGTCTCAGCAGTCACACTGATCTACCACCTTAGCATTCGAACAGGACATGGGGGACTTGAGATAGACACGTCCGATTCAGATTGCGGGGCAAACACAGCCAAGGACACAGGCTGGTTAATATGAAAAGCTGAAAGTCTTTTAAGCAAAAAGGATGGGTTGGGCCACAAGGTAACCCCAGATCCATCCAAATTCCACCGCAGACAGTTCTCAGCGACCGATAGGGTGTGGAGCTCACCTACCTGCTTTGCAGATGAAATCGCAAGGAGAAAAGCAGTTTTTATAGACACGCACCGAATATTAGCACTTTCCACAGGCTCAAAAGGCAGGGAACATAAGCCTTCCAGAAATAGTGGAATACCGCAAGAAGGTACGCGCGCCAGCCTCTGAGGACGCAGGCGCAGAACTCCTCTCAAGAAAACAACACACTAAGGAATATGCACCCACCGCTCGACCATCTACAAAGACATGTCGGGCAGATATTGCAGCGACATATACCTTGATAGTGGAGACAGAAAGACCTTTCTCCAGTAGTTCTTGCAAGTACTTGAGTAATACTGGCACAGGGAACGCCCTGGATCCACCTTTTGATTCTCACACCAACTGACAAACAGCTTCCACCTGTTGTCATACAACATCCTGGTAGATGCAGCACATGCATTAAGGACAGTCTGAACAACACCCTGGACACAAGAGTCTAACAAGGAGTCTGGTCCTTCAACGGTCACAGGTGCAGACAAAGGTGCTCTGGATGAGGGTGCCAAATGCTGCCGTGTAGCTGCGAGAGAAGTTCCTTCCTCTGAGGGAGAACCTAAGGTTCCCCACTGAGGAGCTTGCAAATCATCGGGAACCAGATCCTCCCCAGCCAAAACGGAGCAACCAGCAGCACTCTGTGATTGCTCTTTTCGATCCTGTGAAGCGTCAACATTAGTAGTGGAAGAGGAGGAAAGGCATGCAGGAGGCTGTCCGGCCATGGGTGTGCCAGAGCATCCTGCCCCAATGGACTGTCTGGTTCCGATAGAGAGAACCACTGCAGACACTGCGTCTTTGCGCTTGAGGCGAAGAGGTCCACCGCTACACCATACCTCTGCCAGATCATTTCGACAACAATTGGGTTCAGTCTTCACTCTCCCGGTGGTGGTTTTTGTCTGGACAGCAGATCGTAGCACAATTATGCACACCAAGCAGATGAACCGCTCTGATACTCCGAAGGCGGGGGGAAGCCCATAGGAGGAGCTTTCGAGCCTCCACCATTGAGTAAGTGGACCTGATGCCCCCCTGATGATTTATGTGGAAGACTGCAGATGTGTTGTCTGACCGGACAAGGACATGTTTTCCTTCCAGGGCTGGCAGAACATGTTTCAGAGCTAGTCGAACAGCACGTAGCTCCAGTACATATATGTGTTTTCATTTCTCCTGGGCGTTCCAGACACCCCTGACCATTCTGTGGTTCCACACAGCCCCCCAGCCTGAGAGAGATGCATCTGTAACAAGTACTTCCCGACGAGAGGGAAGGGAGAATTTGTACCCCTGTCCTTCGAAGGCAAAGCGAAGAAACTGCCTGTGGCGAGGCGTCACTGGCACATTGAAATAAGCACCCTTTAGATCGACACGTGAACCAATCCCCTTGTGAGATTGTTTGAAGGACGTCCACCATGCGAAGCATGTGATATCGCAGCACCTTGACATAACGATTTCGGTGTCTGAGATCGAGGACAGGACGAAAGCCGCCATCCTTCTTTGAAACAAGAAAATAATTTGGGTAGAACCCTCCTAACTGGTCTGAACTTTGAACTGACTCTATCGCTCCTTTTCCTAAAAGTTCAAATTTTTCCTGCCTCAGAGCTGCAGACCTCACTGGGTTGGAAACAACGGTCATTCTTAGGGGTGCACTGATCCGATATTAGGATCGGATATCGGCCGCGATACTGACAAAATAGCTGGATCGGGGATCGGAAAAATGAGCAGATCCACTGGCCGATCCAGGGTTTTTTTGTTTTTCTTTTTTTTTTTCGTCGCAGCAGAACGTATTTCATGCATCAGCTTCACGTGTGTCACATGCTAGAAGCAACATGAAGCGATCCAGAGGGTCGGCTGTGTGGAGATATTTCATGCTTGCCACTCCAACTTGTTCGTCGGCTGTTTGCAATGTCTGCAAAGTAAATGTTTTGAGGGGAGGTGGTATTACTGCAAAGTACTAAACTACCACTTTAATCAAGCACATCCAGAAACACTATGCTAAGGAGCACGCTGAATTCCTGCACCTCAGCAAAACAAAAGGAGCGGGGTCTCAAAGGAAAAAACAAGTCTTAGTTATGTTTAGTTAGTAAAGTCTGGTACCTTGAGTCTCTTCAAATAAGGTATAAGGTGGAGAAGGGTATACAATTTATTATTAATTCAACAATAGTATAGGATCGGTATCGGGTATCGATAGATACACAAAGCCCAGGCATCGTATCGGGACTGAAAAAGAGGGATCGGTGCACACCTAGTCTTTCTTATCCCATTGAACTGTGGTGACAACGCTTGAACTGGATGCTGTAACTGTTGGATAGGGTTGAAATCACCCATGGGTCTGAAGCTTCAGATGAGCTGGAGAAAAACGGCTGGGGGCAAGATGTCGAGAGTCAGACCCGACCATCTCTGCCACGACTTCCCAAAGGCCTAGAGGGGCGATTGCTGAAACCGATCATTTCTTGGGGGGCCTGCCAGCAGGCTCTTGAAAGACAGGCCACTGGGTAGACTGACTTCTACCTGTCGGGACACGTGCACTTCCAACTGTAGGCGGGGCCCTGGTTGTGGAGTGAAACGTAGCAGCATGTCTAGGCTGGGGCCTGGAAGGCTGGTGTAGGTCAGCAAACTGTTTCCGGGATCTATTTGCCTCAACAGCACGCTCTAGGGTTTGTTGAGCCGCTGGTCCAAACACTTGACCTGGGATGACGGGCAATGTGCGGAGAGTACAGGGGAGACTGCGCCAGCCACACCTGACGTCTAGTGATGGTAATGGTCGACATCAGCCTGCCAACCTCTCTGGACATATAAGCAAAGGTCTGGAGAGAGGCGTCACTCAGGCTTTGAGTAGCATTATCAACTCCTGCCTCCTTCAGGGACTGAGAGAGGGTAAGAGCCAAGTGCGAAAATGAGTTGCCCAGGCGAGTAATACAAGCCGCGATGTCATAGCTCTTGGTAAGGAACTCATCAGTGACCCTGCACTGAGGATGTGGACAGCGGGCATCTGGACGGGTAGTGTCAGCTGGAGCAACCACCAGGCTAGCAATAACGGTCAACAGAGGGCATATGGTCCAAACCATATTGAGCGGCTTCCTGCATAGAGCTAAAAGCTCTGCAATCCTTTGAATGGGTGAATGACCTGGGGTCTGCCCAACATCGGTGAAGCTCCTCAATGTAAGGTTGCGAGGCCGGCACATCGAACACCGGTTTCTGAGTGACTTTAAAAATGGCACTTGAAGTAGTGGTCTCCGCAGGGGGATTATTAATTCCAACACGGAATAAAGCAAGTTGAACAGTCTGCTTAACAAAGAGTAATCCAGGTCCAGACTCCAGATGGGACTCTTGTTCTTCAACACGAGAGCCCGCTACTGAGGGGCTTGAGGAGCGCTCTCTAACTTCCTGGTCCTCCATATAGCTGGTGTATTCGCCCATGAACAAGGAATCAGTAGCAGCAATAGAGATTGCGTCATCTTCCATTTCACCAATGTCAGAGGGGTTGGTCTGGTCAGCGTGACCTTCAGAGACCGTGTAAGTAGGAGTTACAGGGTTATTGGGTTGTAGACTCAGAAGTAAGGACTTAATCTGAGCAAACTCAGAAGCCAAAGTATCAAACCTTTGCTGACAAGGCATGGTCATGGTGAACCTTCTTGGCTGAAGGGGCTTTAGCATGTGTGGGCTTATGGCGCTTTGGTACCTTCCCAGGGCTGAAGGCCAGGGTCCCCTGAGGCATTGTACTCTCCACCATAGCCAGTCTAGCGGACCTTTCTGCCAGTGGTATACAGACACAATTAACACAGGCTTCGTCTGTGAAGGCTTCCTTCAAGTGTCCAATCCCGAGACAGGAGGGGCACAACATATGTCCATTTTCCGGACTCAGTGGGGCCAAGCAGTTGCCACAGCTGTTCACCAGCAACATCATGGTGCACTGCACTGTTTCCTCCAACAAGAACAAGCCCACACGGTTACTTAAGTCAATATGACCGCACAGAGCGAATATCACTCACTCCCAAAGAAATAATACAGGGCAAGGAGCGAGAACAACTGACTGCCAAAGTAATACAGGGTACGGAGCAAGAACCACTCACCGTCAAAGAAATAATAAAGGGCACGGTGTGAAAATCACTCAGTGCCAAAGAAATAATACAGGGCACAGAGCGAGAACCACTCACTGCTAAAGTAATACAAGGCACGGAGCGAAAACACTTAGAGCGAAACAGCGTAAAAACAGCAACTAGCCCTCGCGGTCAATGCCAACTTGTACAACAGCACGGCACGGAAAGCACTCACAGTCAGAAGAGTAACAACCAAAGAGCAAAGGCTGACGCCGAGAGTCATAACACTAGCTCGCTCATGTCGAAAAACAACCTGTCAACTCAAACTTAGCAGGTATAGCTAGCACAGGAAGCGAACCAGAGCTATTAAAGCTAGGCCCTGGGGTTCACGGAACGGCATGACACCTAACCAGAGAAAAGGTGTACTTACAATAAGGGGTTCCAACGATGGGCAAAATGCAGTCGGGCTGTGTCTCGCAGCCTCTGGAGGAATGACACGCAACTCCAACCAGATCGTTTGTGAGGCTACAAGCAAGAGCAGCAATCTTTTCCGAGTATCCAATAATTAACCTCTGCGTGAAGCGAGAATGTAGAATAGAAACGAGCACTGGGTACGTCGGGTTTTTTAGCCTACCACTAAGTCACCCAGGTCACGTCCAATGGCATGACTGTTGGTATATATTATCGACCTCTGTGCTGCTCGCACGTAGATATCCAGGTGCTCAGCACCGTCCTCTGGTGGTCAGGAGGAATGAAATAGAACCAATGTTTCAAATGTGACTGAAGTCTGTTCACACAGGGCTATGGCTGGTCACTTCACATGCAGCTCCCTCTGCTGGCAAAAGGGGAATGATACTTTTCCCCGAATCAGAAAGTGACAGAGACTCCTCTGTGAGTTTTTAGAATTAATTAATGACAAACTATTCCTAAAGGTTTTGTGCTGCTGAGCAGGGGCATATCCAGGAGGTTTATACAAAGGGGCTCACAACAAAACAAAAAGCAGAGTTGTTTTTTTTTTGTTTTTTTTTTGTGCGGACCCAATCTGAGGTGGTCACATATTAGATTTTTAATTTGTTAAAATTACATTTGAAGAGTCATTTTATTTTGCTACGGTTTTTGTGACAATGTAGCCTTTTAACTAGGGGTGTGCTGATTCACCACAAATCGATTAATTGCGATGTGAAACTTGCAAAATCGATAGCGATTCAAAAGTGTTTAATCGATTAATTTTGATAATGATCAAATGAGAAAAACATAAAAGTCCGGCGTCCCGCACAAAAGTTTGTAGGGGACAGACATTCAGAAACTTCTTTGGTTCCACTTACTGTTTCAGCGATGCAGCGTGAAATTCAAAGAATACTGCAAATATTTTGCAATTTGTGAAAGAAGCCTCTTTGTTTCTTGTTATCATGTGTATCATGTTAGCAGCAACATCTTCTTTTACCCGGACATGTCCACCTTTTTAGTGGTGTCAGGGGTGTCCCCCCTAAAGCGCAGTCCCCTTAAGGCAGCTCATGTTTACCAGACGTCAGCCCCCAGTGTATGTTTAAAGCTGCAGTAAGTAACTCAGAGAGGAGAGCAGACTTTGCTTGAAAATGTAAACCCAAACAAGCTTCACATCACTCCCCCTCCCTCTCCAATGCACTCCAGCCCCGCCTCCAATGCCCTCCTCCCTCCTTCGGCTGCGCTACTTGTGTAACAACTGCCAAAGATAATCAGCTGACGCAACTGTGAGTGCACGGATGATCGCATGCGCTGCGGAGGTTTACTGTAATACCACCACCAAAAAAACAAACAAAAACAAATATTAATCAAGCAAGGGTAATTATCTGTTCAAGCAGAAACATTGCCAACTCGGAATCGGTTTTAAACGCTTTGAGGTCCCGTTGTTCCCTCCACCTCTCAAAGGCTACGCCAATATTTACCCTCGTTTTATCTCGGGCTCTCAACTTCTTTCTTCTTAGTTTTTTTGTCCTCCTCGGTCATCTTCTTTTTTGTTATCTTAGCCGTATATGCTGTTGTTGGCAGCGGCGGTACGGGCAGCTTTTCTTTAGGTGGCTTTTGCAGCCGGTTGCGTAGCAGAGCGAGGGGCGGGTCGCGGTGTGTGTGTGAGAGGAGTGATAGACAGATGTCAGACACTCCATCAGACGCTTCTCTGGCTCTGATTGGGTGCTTTCTACCGGGTGCGGCGGATTCTTGAAAATCGCAGTAGGGGCTGTAGGCGTGACCAATTGAGCTGCTTTTTTTAACAGATTACAAATCTAATTTCCAACTTTCAGGACATATGGACAGTTTTAGGAAATATCACAAAAAGTTACTTTAATTCAAGTTACCCACTGCAGCTTTAAGTAGGAAACACAAAGAAAATTGTCTTCATTCCTAATGTGTGGCCAATGAGAATGCTGCTTTTTATTTTCTATTTGAATAGAAAATACTTATTTTCTCAGAATATAATTTCTGATTTTTGTGTAATTTTTGTCCTGTATGACTTAAAAATGGAGCTATTATTGTTACAGGTTTATTTTCTAATAAAGATTAATTATTTCTATTTGGATTTTAAAGTAATTTCTGTAATGGTTGACTTGTATAAGATGATCTGAATTTTTATTTTAATCTTTATTTAATTTTTCTTTTTATCCATATAGAGCAGGAATACTCTAAATATGTTAAAATCAAAAGTCTTCTTTAAGTAAACAGAATATGATTGATGTGTTATAAATAAGGTCACCCTTATTATATTTAAATTGCCAACACACATTTCCTTTAGCTTCCATTGAAAATATGACCTTGATATGATTATGAAACATATTTTGGACATCAGTTGGTTTGGATACTTCAATTAATGGAAACTTAATGGATTTAAGAGTAGAAAGTAGCCATGGAAGGAATGAAGAAAAAACCCTAAACGGGAAGAAAATATGCAACAAAAATAGTTGTTTTATGATTGAATTGTAGCACCCGAATCAAAATGGTGGGGCACCCAAGATGGCACATTCCTACTTTTAACTTGAATAATTATTTAACATTGACTGATTTATTAAATACCAAAGTGATAATATATTTTCAAAAAAAAAGTTGCTGCTCTATAATTTAAAAATAATGTAAAACTACATTTATTTGGAATGGAATTGATATTAACTTAATTTCAAAACTCTGAAGAGCCACTTATTCAGTATGAAACGCATTTTACATGTGAGACAAAACATACTTGCATATTTGTAGGTATATGATAACCCTTGCTATGTTGTCAGGGGCTTTTGCTCCTGGTAGGGTCACCCATGGTAATTTGGTTCTAGGTGAGGGATCAGACAAAGTGCAGAGCTGGTGTGCGAGGTTGAGAGGTTCCGACTGGACATCGTCGGACTCACCTCGGCGCACGGCTCTGGCTCTGGAACCCGTCTCCTCGAGCGGGGTTGGACTCTCTTCCACTCTGGAGTTTCCCCCCGCTGAGAGGCGCCGAGCTGGGGTGGGCATACTTGTTACCCCCCATCTCGGCGCCTGTACGTTGGGGTTTACCCCGGTGAACGAGAGGGTAGCCTCCCTCCGCCTTCGGGTGGGGGGACGGGTCCTGACTGTTGTTTGTGCTTACGCACCAAACAGCAGATTAGATTACCCACCCTTCTTGGAGCCTTTGGAGGGGGTGCTGGAGAGTCCTCCTCCTGGGGACTCCCTTGTTCTGCTGGGGGACTTCAACGCTCACGTGGGCAGTGACAGTGAGACCTGGAGGGGTGTGGTTGGGCGGAATGGCCCCCCCGATCTGAACCCGAGTGGTGTCTTGTTATTGGACTTCTGTGCTCGTCATGGATTTTCCATAACAAACACCATGTTCAAGCATAAAGGTGTCCATATGTGCACTTGGCACCAGGACACCTTAGGCCGCAGCTCAATGATCAACTTGGTTGTCGTCTCATCTGATCTGCGGCCGCATGTTTTAGACACTCGGGTGAAGAGAGGGGCTGAGCTGTCCACTGACCACTACCTGGTGGTGAGTCGGCTCCGATGGTGGGGGAGGACGCCGGACAGACCTGGAAGGCCCAAAAGTGTTGTGAGGGTCTGCTGGGAACGTCTGTCAGAGTCTCCTGTCAGAAGGAGCTTTAACTGACACCTCCGGCAGAACTTTGAACACGTCCCGGGGGAGGCGGGGGACATTGAGTCTGAGTGGACCATGTTCCGCGCCTCCATTGCCGAGGCGGCTGACCGAAGCTGTGGCCGCAAGGTGGTCGGTGCCTGTCGCGGCGGCAACCCCCGAACCCGCTGGTGGACACCGGCGGTAAGGGATGCTGTCAGGCTGAAGAAGGAGTCCTGCCGGGTCTTTTTGGTTTGGGAACTTGGGGTCGGTCTCTCCAATCTCTGGTGCTGAGGTCACCGAGGTCTTTAAAAAGCTCCTCGGTGGCAGGGCTCCGGGGGTGGATGAGATTCGACCGGAGTTCCTCAAGGCTCTGGATGTTGTGGGGCTGTGTTGGTTAACGCGGCTCTGCAATATTGCGTGGACATCGGGGGCAGTTCCCTTGGATTGGCAGACCGGGGTGGTAGTCCCCCTGTTTAAAAAGGGGGACCACAGGGTGGGTTCCAACTACAGGGGGATCACACTTCTGAGCCTCCCTGGTAAGGTCTATTCAGGGGTTCTGGAGAGGAGGGTCCGACGGATAGTCGAACCTCGGATCCAGGAGGAACAATGCGGTTTTCGTCCTGGCCGTGGAACACTGGACCAGCTCTCCCCCCTTTAGCAGGGTCCTGGAGGGTGCATGGGAGTTCGCCCAACCGGTCTACATGTGTTTTGTGGACTTTGAGAAGGCGTTCGACCGTGTCCCTCGGGGGGCCCTGTGGGGGGTGCTCCGGGAGTATGGGGTACCGGGCCCCTTGATACGGGCTGTTAGGTCCCTGTACGACTGGTGCCAGAGTGTGGTTCGCATTGCCGGCAGTAAGTCGGGCTTGTTTCCAGTGAGAGTTGGACTCCGCCAAGGTTGCCCTTTGTCACCGATCCTGTTCCTAACTTTTATGGACAGGATCTCTAGGCGCAGCCAAGGCGTTGAGGGGATCCGTTTTGGTGGCCTCAAAACGCGACCCGACCCCGGAAATGCGGAAGAAAATGGATGGATGGATGGATGGATGATAACCCTGTTGTTTTTGCTGTGATAAAAAATAAATGTTTGAGAACATGTAATTCTATGCATTCATTCTTTATGCATTAGATACATTTTCATTAAGTGTGTTAAAGGAGTCATAACCTAGTATTACCTTGGATACCCACGCTCTATTAAAGTCTTTCAGGCCTTTCTAAAAAAGAAAAGTTGAAAAAAAGTGAAAAAAATAAACACAGAGCTCCTCTGACCCTTATTTCTGAAGGCATTATTGTCTCGCGAGATCTGATATTTTGGCTGTTGTGGACGGTCATTGTAATAATGCAAATGAGGGACATGTTGATTGGTGGCTGGAAGGAGGGGGGCTACTCTGACTGTATTGCTCAGTTAGCGCAACTTAAATTGTAACTGCATTCTAGGTCAGAGAGAGATTATTTGTTGTTTGCAAAGTAGCAGCCATTACCTGTGTTGTCCTTGAAGCTGCTACTCCCGCTAGCATACAATAGTCGCATTAGCAATAAGCTGCTGTTTGTTACACACAGTAGAGCAATAAAAACACTGCCTTACCGTTTCAATTGCAGGCAAGTCTCTGATAGCTTGGTCCGTTCTGAGAGAGAAAAAATGTTTCCATGTTGATTCTGGCAGTCAACAACAGAGCAACTCGCGTGTCACTACGTTTCTGCTTCTTTCGCGGTCGAGTTCGTACTTTGAATCGGAATTCAGTAATGGGAGAGGGGCAGGGCGGGCTTCCTGCAGCATGGGTCTGCGATGTCCATATATGGTATATCCTGCGCCAACATGACCTCAAGTCGGCTAGAAATTAACATCACATATTTGAGTGCACGTGGGCTGGTTGACGAACCCAGGGATAAACAAACGCTTCACTTTTAAATATCGACTTCCTGGCCAGTTTATAATCGTTAGGCAATCATAACATACATTTTTTCTCGTGGAAAAGAGAAAATTACAGGTCATGACTCCTTTAAAACTACATTTGGTTTGCAAAGGTACTATTTACATTTTATGCTGATGCTACAACCTTTTGCTCTGTGCTGCAAGGCCATCAACCTCTGTAGCACCCTTGCTATGAACAGTCATATTTTATTAATTTTTATGAAGTTATTGATAATTATCTAGATATCAATGATTTTTTCTTTTTTTATCGATAGGCTTTTTCTCAAACAGCAAAATAGGAGAGTGATGAATGAGCAGAGTCAGTAAAGAGACTTTGCAGCACAATTATTGCCCATTGTTTTAATTATTGTTCTGTTGATCAGACTTGACACAAATTGCTGCCTCAAATGATTTCTAGACCCTCGTTAGTCATGCAAGCAGGTAGGTTGTCTTTCAGGGAATGTTTTTTAAAAATAGAATTTAAATGGCTTTTTTCAAATTCTCTGAACATCCATCCCTATTCAACCTGCTTTCCCTTTTTTCCTTCCCTCCAACCCTTCCTCCCTTTCCCATTTTTGCACAATGCAAATTTCTCTCCACCTATTTATTGTGGCCTCTCAGTGTAAGGAGCTTGGAGCATTCCCAGACTGAGCTTCGGGCAGAGTTGACCCAGCAGTACAGCAAGACTGTCGAGGAGCAGAGGAAGAGAGAAGCTCAGGATGCTCTTATTCGTCGACTACAGAAACGAATACTTTTGTTAACCAAGGTACTTGTCATTTGGAAAAGAAAAATAACAGCACACACACTTAAAAGAGCTGAAAATCAGCAAGTTACTTCAAAATCTGGGGGCACTGTAGGGAATTGAATCTCAAGACCTACACAGAATTCCTAATTCTCCATTTACAGCTTGCTTCTCCCAATTGGCTGGTGAGTATCTTGAGACTCCTCTAGCTCTATTTCGTGCTTCTTCCGACTGCAGTACTAGACTAGATCTTACTGTGATATGGATTTCTAACAATGTGCTGTTCCCCAGGTCATAATGCACAATGTCTTTGTATACAAGAAGCGCATTTTTGTACCGACGCTCACACACGCACACACTCAGTCATAGGCAGGCAGACCATCCCTAACTTCAGTAAGGTTTCTACTTTTGTGAAATATTGTTGTTTATCTTACATAAAGATGGTGTAGGGCTGCCACAAACAATTGTTTTGATAATCGACTAGTAACCAATTTTTTTTGTGATTAGTTGACTCATCGAACCATGCGTAATTTGTAGCTTATCACACCAGCATGCAGCTGCTCTAACCATAATTTGCTTCTAGCTTGAAGTGTTATGAGTCTTTTGTGTTTTCTTAAAATAATGCCATCACTTCTGTTAGTGTTACAGCTATCAATACAAGCAATACAACAACAGAGTATCTTAAATTGAAAGCTTCTTGAAACCTGCTGTAATACAGACTCCTACAGGAGATCCTTTCTTCTGACCGCCATCTAAAATCTAGAAAATAAGTATTATTGCTTTTCGGTTTGATAATAAAAATAAAAAGCAAGAATCTCACAAAGACACTTAGTGTATACTACACTCTTTAGTTTTTCATTCAATAGATTATCTCTCACTTTGCACAGCCTTTTTATAGTTTTTGCGCCCATGTGTTGCGACACAATAGGTTTCTTTTGCCTAGGAATAATTGCTTAGGGCAATTATTAATAAGATTAATAATTTTATGTCAAAGTTATCAAGTTTGGGGCACCATCCTGGGATCCAGGTAAATAATAATAGCCAAATAGTTCAGTCTCAGTAAATGTTTAAGAAGAACCTGATGAGGCTGAGGTGTTAAAACAATAAATGAAGGAATAAGTTCTTGGCGTACTTTGAACAGAAAGTTACTGTATACGTATATGGAATAACAACAAACGATGACTTTCCAAAATACAATAGTTTAACAAAAATAATTAAACTTTTCAGTTAAAATACTTTAATCAACAAACTCACTAAAAACTAAGAATGAATGGTAAATGGCCTGGATTTGTATAGTGTAGGGCTGTGCCGGTTTGGATTTTTTCTTACCGCGGTCGGTAATCAACAAATTCCCACGGTTTTGCGATATACCCATAAACATATATATATTTATATCTACCTGCCGCTGCGCCACGGCTGTACCCTGCTCGTGTGCATAACAAGCTTTACTCGTACTCTCGGTGGTTGGTATGGTGACAACAGGTCTTCATCATATTTTGTGCTAAGCCATGTAATGATTTATCAATCAGTAGGAGTATTTTGAAGTCTATTCTCTGAGCTATAGGGAGCCAGTGTAATGACTTTAGAACTGGGGTGATGTGCTCTACTGTCCTGGTTCTAGTGAGGACACGCGCAGCAGCATTCTGGATCAGCTGCAGCTGTCTGATTGACTTTTTAGGCAGACCCGTGAGGACGCTGTAGGAATAGGAAACTTTTCATTAGAACGAACAGGAATCACATCTTAGGGCCTCTCCTATTTAATATCTACATGCTCCCACTAGGCCAGATTATAGCAGTCGATAACATAAGCTACCATAACTGCGCGGATGATACTCAGCTTTACATTACAATGTCACCAGGCGACTTCCAACCTATTCAAACCCTATATCAATGCATCGACCAAATAAATGGATGGATGTGCCATAACTTTCTCCAGCTGAACAGAAACAAAACTACTACTGATCAGGGCCGAAATCTAGGTGTAGTAATGGACTCAGACCTGAACCTCCAGGGTCACATAAAGGCAATCACAAGGTCAGCCATCTATCACCTGAGGAACATTTCTAGGATTAAAGGACTAATGTCACAACAAGACCTCGAAAAACTCATCCATGCGTTTATCTTTAGTCGGATTGATTACTGCAACAGAGTCCTCATGGGTCTTCCTAAAAAGTCAATCAGACCGCTGCAGCTGATCCAGAACGCTGCTGTTCGCATACTCACTTCCTAGTGAGTATGCGAACTACTCTACTAGCTCTACTACAGGAAAGTAGAGCACATCACTCCAGTTCTACAGTCTTTACACTGTCTCCCTGTAGCTCAGAGAACAGATTTCAAAATACTCCTACTAGTTCATAAATCATTAAATGGCGTAGCACCAAAATATGTTGAAGACCTGTTGTCACCATACCAACCACCGAGACCACTCAGGTCCTCCAACTCTAGCCTACTAAACATCCCTAGACTCAGAACCAAACATGGAGAAGCAGCTTTCAGTATCTATGCTCCCCTTATCTGGAACAGACTTTATGACGAGTGCAGAGCTTCTGAAACTCTGAAATGCTTTAAATCGAGACTTAAAACTCATCTGTTTAGAATTGCCTTTTAGTATGTTGTAGTGTCAATAAGAAGGCAGACTAGGAATAAAGTCATTTTTTCTCTCTCAAATATTTTAAAGTTCCTCTCCCTGGTACTGCCTCAGCTCATAATCTAGGGTACTCCCACTCAAGACCCGAATTAAATTCACCACCCAGCAAACAATCACCTTTAAATTGGAATCACTGCCATCGATCAGGTCTGGTGCTAGCTACAGCTAGTATTAACCAGCTGTAGCAGTTTAAACCAAGGTAGTAGAGGAAGTGACCAGAAAACAAACAATAAATATATAATAATGGTCGCTTTACAAGCGTGCTCAGCTGCTTTAATGGAAACAGGCCAATTAAAGTGAGGTGGACTAACGAGAAACACAAACTTGAAAACAAGGACAGCAGGCCACAATGAATCACTGTAAAAACAAAGATACAAAATTACCACCACAGGCTACACATTTTACAAACTTTTAATACAGTACAGACCAAATGTTTGGACACACTTTCTCATTGAACTGAGTGAGAAAGTATGTCCAAACTTTTCGTCTGTACTGTATATCCCCCAAAAACAAATTTAAAACATTGTACCTGTGAGTTGCCAACGCCTCACGCACACTCCCTCTCAGTCAGCTCCTCATCAGGTTGTCTGACACTTAAACTTTGTGATCCTATCAGCAGATCACACCAAAAAAAATCATCAATCCTACAATAAAATAACTACAAAGTTTCAAAATGGACTTGCCACACACATTGCCAACCCAAACGCACCACATGAGGCCAGCCAATGCCCTGGCCTCCCACAGGAAACTGGCACACCTCTCTGGCAAACAGCAAGCTGCTAATTAGGACTCTTGCCTGTGGGGCCATAGTGACACCTTGTGGTACCACCTGCTACAAGTAAATGATTGGCATATGTATCAAATATTTTCATGCTCTCTTGCTTTACTGATGCTTTATTGACTTCTAATTTTAAATGTTATATTCTGTTTTTTTTCTCTCTCTTTTTTTCAAATCACCAAATCTTGTAAAGCACCTAAAATTACCCTGTTGTTGAAAGTGTGCTATACAAATAAAATTGCCTTGCCTTGCCTTGCCTTGGAGTAGCAGTCCTTGTCAACAACAGATGGTGTCATCCAGGACATGTTACCTAACCAGTGACCCCACCCACTATCCAATTACTGACTGAAAGTAGAGCTGTAATCGGGCCTTAAAAGTTTGGCCCGACCGAGCACGAAGAGTATATTTGGATTGACAGCTTATTAAAGCCCGAACCTGATTACAGCCCGACATTATTCAAGAGTCACATGTCAGGGTTTCCGCTAGAAAGAAATGGCACCGGACAACGTGACCGGCAGGTTTTCAATTTAGTGGACATTTTACTTTTTATAGGCTGACCATAGTCTGGAAACCCAAAAAGAGGACCTTGGCAGTGGCTGAGAGAATAGTAAGATCCTCAGCTTTAACCGCTTCTGATGCTTAAAAGTCTGTCTCGCCTGCGTGTGTTTCTCTAGAGTCGTGGCCAAAAGTTTTGAGAATGATGCAAATATTAGTTTTCACAAAGTTTGCTGCAAAACTACTTTTAGATCTTTGTTTCAGTTGTTTTTTGTGATGTACTGAAATATAATTACAAGCACTTTAAATGTTTCAAAGGCTTTTATTGACAATTACATGACATTTATGCAAAGAGTCAGTATCTGCAGTGTTGGCCCTTCTTTTTCAGGACCTCTGCAATTCGACTGGGAATGCTCTCAATTAACTTCTGGGCCAAATCCTGACTGATAGCAACCCATTCTTTCATAATCACTTCTTGGAGTTTGTCAGAATTGGTGCGTTTTTGTTTGTCCACCCGCCTCTTGAGGATTGACCACAAGTTCTCAATGGGATTAAGATCTGGGGAGTTTCCAGGCCATGGACCCAAAATTTCAACGTTTTGGTCCCCGAGCCACTTAGTTATCACTTTTGCCTTATGGCACGGTGCTCCATCGTGCTGGAAAATGCATTGTTCTTCACCAAACTGTTGTTGGATTGTTGGAAGAAGTTGGTGTTGGAGGGTGTTTTGGTACCATTCTTCATTCATGGCTGTGTTTTTGGGCAAAATTGTAAGTGAGCCCTCTCCCTTGGATGAGAAGCAACCCCACACATGAATGGTCTCAGGATGCTTTACTGTTGGCATGACACAGGACTGATGGTAGTGCTCACCTTTTCTTCTCCGGACAAGCCTTTTTCCAGATGCCCCAAACAATCGGAAAGAGGCTTCATCTGAGAAAATCACTTTGCCCCAGTCCTCAGCAGTCCATTCACCATACTTTCTGCAGAAGATCAATCTGTCCCTGATGTTTTTTTTTGGAGAAAAGTGGCTTCTTTGCTGCCCTTCTTGACACCAGGCCATCTTCCAAAAGTCTTCGCCTCACTGTGCGTGCAGATGCGCTCACACCTGGCTGCTGCCATTCCTGAGCAAGCTCTGCACTGGTGGCACTCCGATCCCGCAGCTGAATCCTCTTTAGGAGACGATCCTGGCGCTTGCTGGACTTTCTTGGACACCCTGAAGCCTTCTTAACAAGAATTGAACCTCTTTCCTTGAAGTTCTTGATAATCCTATAAATTGTTGATTTAGGTGCAATTTTAGTAGCCACAATATCCTTGCCTGTGAAGCCATTTTTATGCAACGCAATGATGGCTGCATGCGTTTCTTTGCAGGTCACCATGGTTAACAATGGAAGAACAATGATTTCAAGCATCATCCTCCTTTTAACATATCAAGTCTGCCATTCTAAGGACTAGGCAATTCATCTGATCACTGTTCATAACATTCTGGAGTATACGCAAATTGCTGTTATAAAAACTTAAGCAGCAACTTTTCCAATTTCCAATATTTATGTAATTCTCAAAACTTTTGGCCACGACTGTAGATTTCAGGAGATTTTATCTAACTTGTGGGCATCAGGGAGCTGCTATTTAAATGCAGGACACTTCTGCAACTTGGGATGTCTGGTAATGGAGCATTTACACTTAAGCATTTTCTGTCTGAGAGCGCAATGCAGCAGACAGAGTATGTTTTCTGTTTTGATCTGAGAGAAGGAGTGGCCTGACGCCTGGGTCTTTCACATCATGATGCATGCGGTGTGCATGCAACATCATGACAGGTAGATCGGAATAATATTAGTGGCAAAGTACAGCGGCTTATTATAAATATTCTTGGTCTGTAAAACTGAGCAGAACCTGGACATTTTCAGGAATTTTATTAACACCATAATGAGATGATCAGCTGACCGCTAAAACCCGAGCCCGTGAACAATGATAGAAATTAAGCCCGAACCCGGCCCGACCTGTCTGGTCCCGTCCGGTTCGGGCAAAGATCTTCAGCTCTAACTGACAGCCTTCTGATGTTGCGTTTTCGGCTCTGCTTTGGCCCTCTTGGAACCACAGCAAAGTTGGTTCTGAAAATAGGACCTGACTGATAGTATTGGAAAAGCCATGGATCCAGGCCGAGTCAAGTCGAGCTGAATAGGTTCTATTGGAAAAGGGCTATACTTCATTGATATGTTTGGAGAACGGCACCAACTCGGGCAGCTAATTGGTGTCTTTCAGGTCAGTAACATCTGTGGTTGCTAACAGCAACCACTGACCCTACCGGAAGTTGGTAACCAGTTAACATGAAAAATTTTTCCGTAACAGCGGGAAGCCGACTCGTTCCCAAACAGGAGGCTTTAACAACGGAAGCTTGCGTTCAAGTTCCTACTCTCACTTACAAGGCCATAACTTCTGCTAGCAGGAGGGTGAGCTGCATTGAATTTGTTTTACAGAATTTGTTGCCGACTAAAGTGCAACAGAGTTATGCTTTCGTGTGAAAACTCGGTATACGTGCGTGCCGTACCGAAGGTTCCATACCAAAAAATCTGAATGATACATGTTCTTTTACACCCCAACCTGCAAGTGTGCTTCATACAACCCTTTTAACTCTTTATGACTGCCAGGAGAACTATCAGATGTCATCCTTGTGTCCATCAATCTGAAATGTTTGCAAAAAAAGCATCACTGAACAAAGCAATCTTGAGAGCGCTGTCTCTGCCCAGCTGCCCAAAGTCACTTTCTCGGCCCATAGTCTGCACACTATTCTTTTTGCTTCATGAATGTGCGCACAGTTGCATTTTTCATGTTTGATGTGAATATGCTTAAATAAAACAGAACATCTGGTCAAGTTTGTCTTGCCACCCAAAGAATTTGACCAACCTTGGATCTGAGCTGATCCTTTTCTTCTGTTGAGAGAGGTGACTCATGTTGTACAGCGTGAAGAGGATCTATATCTATGGGCTGCAGGTGTTGAATGTAGTTTTTCTGGTCTTCTGCAAACAGTCACAAAATCCACTCAAGATAACTGAAGTTTTCTTGCTTCTCACGTCCAACTTGAAATGCTGTTCTGAGCTGGGGTATCACTGTTGAAGAGAAGCTCTCCGTCCCCCCCTATATGAAGTCATCCACATGACTTGCGAGTACCTCAGTGACAGTGTTGTCCAAATCCCCCCAGAAGAAAACAGTAGGATAAACCTTTGACATTTTTCCCCCCACTCTGCACAATCTCCTTTACCATATTGTACCAATACAGGAATGCATCTGCTAGTCCATAGACACACTTTAACTTTCCACAGTGTGCCTGCACAATGTGCTTCTGGTGGTACTACACCTCTGGACGAAGTTCATGTAGATCGACTGCCACAGTTTCATTGTACTGAGATGCCAGTGGAAGACCAACAACTGGTTTTGGTTTGGTTCTGCAATGTTTACAACAGATTTCACCCTGTTCAAAAACCTTTTGCAGAATGGTTCCACATTCTTTTCCTTGTTCCCTGAACTTTCCAGGAGCCTTTGAAGTTTTTCAATAGAGGCATGTGCAAACTGTTTGTGAAGCTTGCTCAGTATTTTGTGTTTTTTCTGCAGAGGTCATTTTCTGTTGTTGTAAGTGCATGTATCAGGGTTCACACGCGTCCTGGAAACCTGGAAAATGATAGACCAAATTTCCAGTCATGGAAAGCACTTGGAAAATGGGAAAAAAAGTCAAATGTCCTGGAAACGTTTGAGTTGTCCTGGAAAATAATTTTCCCTCGTTGTGGATGAACACAAACAGGTTAAACGTTTGGCGCATGAATGTCTGTTTTCAGCTGCCTGCAACGGGCTGTAGTGCTTGTCTGCTTTCATTTCTGCACGTAGCCGGCACGGCGCCCTACGTGACGCTACCAACCAATCAAATTGCATATTCCTTTAGAACATTTCTGCCAGAGTGCTCCAATGAGAGTGGCGACACTTCCATAGACTTCTCATCTGTTGTCATGGATGACGTGACGAGCATGTCAGCGACATGCTGGGTGGCAAAAAGATAAACAACGCGGGCGTACTGC
Organism: Valencia hispanica; assembly: GCA_963556495.2. Lineage (NCBI taxonomy): Eukaryota > Metazoa > Chordata > Actinopteri > Cyprinodontiformes > Valenciidae > Valencia > Valencia hispanica. Next base: position 10,484,590 of record OY747703.1, read on the forward strand.
TACCGACACAGCTGCTACAGCTAGCTTTTGGCGACCATGAAGATATAATTGTACATTTGTGCAGTGCCTTTGGGTGTTCCAATCGACATCCCGAGGATGGGATTTAATTTTCCAGGCTGACCGCTGAGCCTGAACAACGGGATAAATGCGTTGCTCCCATTAAAAGGGAAAACTGAAGGCCGTCGGAGAGTACTCAGCTGTGTAGTGAGCACTTTATCAGTGGTAACTTTCTAGCTAATTCTGTTTAATTTTATGTAAATAATTTCTTTTGAGAAGTAGCAAATAAATAAAAAGTTGCTCACCATGTAAATGCGACCACGGTGAGTTTATTATCTGACATCTTCAACTGTCACCGCGGTGTAGGCTAAATGAGAGATATGGTGATGGCAGTTTTCAGTGTTAATGAAATGTTACAGATTTTTATTTTCCTTCGTGGTGTCAATAAGCTAAACAGACCTAAAATCATCGGTGTGTTTAGGCCTATTTTTTTGGGGGGGGCTTCAGTTGTCCATATCAATTCAAGCTCCGCATTAACGAGGTTTTAGCCTCGACTGTTTTACCCAAAGTTATCATAAAAGAGAAAAAGGCGGGCATTAGGACCCTGTTCGCGGAAAGGCATGGAGGGGGCCTCTGTGAACGTTACCAACCTGGAGATTACACAAGTCACACATCAGGGTTTCCGCTAGAAAAAAATGGCACCGGACAACGTGACGGGCAGGTTTTCAATTTACTGGACAAATGTTTGAAATTCCCGTCAAATAGGCCTATTATCTGAAGCTTAAAATGATAAATGAGGCCCTGCCTATAAGAATAATATCAAGGCATGTCGATTTATAATCTTTTTTTTTTTTAGTCTGCAGCTTTATGAAATAAAATGAGTACCGCCAATTAGGCTATCTCACATGCATGACTTCTAAAATAAAGGCTATTACACAAGCCTGCCCTCTTTAAACATGAACATAAAGAAACTGAAGGCCTACCTATTATCAGATTAAATAATTTACAAAACAAAAACACATCTGGACTAGTCGTACCATTTTGATAACGCAGCGTGCTGCCGACATGAAATCAAATGTCTGTTTGAAAGATGGAATAAAAACTATGAACTCTGAAAACAAACTGAAAGATCCCTGAACATGGATTATGACATTTTACTTTTTATAGGGTGACCATAGTCTGAAAACCCAGAAAGAGGACCTTGGCAGTGGCTGAGAGAATAGTAAGATCCTCAGCTTTAACCACTTCTGATGCGTAAAAGTCTGTCTCGCCTGCGTGCGTTTCTGTGTGCGCTCTTGACCGCTTGCTCTAGATTTCAGGAGATTTTGTTTGACTTGTGGGCATCAGGGAGCTGCTATATAAATGCAGGAGACTTCTGCAACTTGAGACTTGGGATGTCTGGTAATAGAGCATTTACACTTCAGCATTTTCTGTCTGAGAGCGCAGTGCAGCGCAGCAGTCAGAGCATGTTTTCTGTTTGGATATGAGAGAAGGAGTGGCCTGATGCCTCGGTCTTTCACATCATGACGCATGCTGTGTGCGTGCAACATCTTGACAGGTAGATCGGAAAATATTAGTGCAGCGCTTTATTACAAATATTCTTGGTCTGTAAAACTGAGCAAAACCTGGACATTTTCGGGAATTTTATTAACACCATTAGTTTCCGCTAATGATATGATCAGCTGATCGCTAAAACCCGAGCCCGTGGACAATGATAGAAATTAAGCCCGAACCCGGCCCGGCCCGACCCGTCGGATCCCGACGGGTCCCGACGGGTCCCGACGGGTCCGGGCAAGGTTCTTCAGCTCTAAATCTGGTTAAATGTACAAAATATAAGGTAGGCCTATAAGGTAGAAAATAACACTTCTCCAAAGCTTGGGATGTAAAATATATACCGGTCCTTTTGCCTGTGCAGATATATAAAGATTAGGACGGATTGATTAAAACCGCCAGGGGTATGAATAGTTTTTGCACCGACACTTCCCATCCAACTTGATGAAGCTTGAGAGGTGCCAAGCTTTTGGTGTCACATGCAAAAAGATGCATGTTTGGCAGCTCTAATTGTTGCCAAAGTTGTATTAACAAAGTATTGAGCAGAGGCTGTAAATACTTATGCACAAAAAAATGCTATCTTTTTTTTTTTGAGGAAAAGTATGATAATAATCCCTATCCATTTTGGAATAAGGCTGTAACATAAAATGTGAAAAAGTGATGTGCTGTGAATACTCCAGATTTACTGTATTCGGAGCTGCTGCCTCTTTAATCAGTCACTGTTTAGACTGCTTTCCCTTCCACATGTCCTCCCTTTCCACACACCTAAATCACACTTGACTTAACCAATGAAAAATATTTTCAATGGCAAACCATGCAGGCTAATTTTATGTTATTTTCATCATATTCTCTTTTAAATGTGGGCTTTATGTATTAAATTTCTTACTTTATAAAAAAAATCACTCTGTCATTTGGACATAAAAAGTGTTTATATTTGAAGTAATGCTTGCTTGTTCGTACACCTGTTCATTCCATACTGGCAGCAGAAATCCCCTCATCGCTATAGTCTCCGCCTCTGACTCTAAATTAATTTTTTAAATGGTTGTAATTCTCAGTACAAACTTCACAATTTCACAAAGGCTCTGATTAATTCAGGTCAGTCTCATTCATAGTGCAGATAGAGCAGATCTACACAATTCCCTTCATTATATTAATGCTAATAATATTCACTCAATTAGGTATCCTACCTGCTCTGGACTGGTAGGCACATTAAGGCCTGGTTCACACGGCACCAGTTCTCTCCTTCTGGCATGCTCTGATAAACGGGATGGCTCTTAATAATTTATAATCCTAACAGATATTCCTCTCATGTGTGGTGTTCAGAGCGCTCTGGTCCTCCTCAGTCCCTCCTATTTATGTCATCCATGACAACAGATGAGAAGTCTATGGAAGTGTCGCCACTCTCATTGGAGCACTCTGGCAGAAATGTTCTAAGGGAATATGCAATTTGATTGGTTGGTAGCGTCACGTAGGGCGCCGTGCCGGCTACGTGCAGAAATGACTAGCAGTCTTGATGTCTCATCCCTCAAGGTTAAAAAACACTTCACATTGTAGAGCAAAGGGAACGAGGTCACTGACTTTTGTTTAAGGACTCTGATGAACTCTACATGACACATTCCCAGCATTTACAAACATGTAACTAATCGTTTTTTTCACTGTACTTTGAAATATTCCTATACTGATGGAAGGCTTTTGCCAAAAATGTCACAATACATGGCCCCATTCATCTTTTCCTTAATACGGATCTGTCATTCTGTCATCCCACCCCCATGCTTCACAGTGGGTATGGTGTTCTTGGGATGCAACGTGGCATTCTTGCGCCTCCAAACATGGCAAGTCGCATTTATACCAAATAGTTGTATTATGGCCTCATCTGACTACATGACATTCTCCCAGTACTCCTCTGGATCATCCAGATAGTCCCTGGCAAACTTTAGTCGGGGATGGACATGTGCTGGCTTAAAGGAGGGGGACCTTTCAAGCGCTGCAGGATTTTAATCCATGAGGACATAGTGTGTTACTGATAGTAACCAGTCCCCCCTGTTCTGGAGTGTTTCCTCAGTGTTCTCAAGATCACGTATAACCCACAAGGTGAGATCTTGCATGGAACCCCACGTTGAGGGAGATTGTCAGTAATCTTGTATTTATTCAATTTCCTAATAATTGCTCCAACAGTTGATCTCTTCTCACCAAGCTCAAGCTGCTTGCCTGCTGTAGATTGGCTCATCCCAGTCTTGTGCAGGTATACAATCTGTCCCTGGTGTCCTTGGACCGCTTTCTAGTCTTGGCCATCGTGGAGGTTAGTCTGACTGTTTAGAAGGTGTTTGCAGGTGTCTTTTATACAGATATCGAGTTCAAACAGGTGCCAATAATACTGGTAGTGAGTTGAAGATCGAAGAGCTTTTTTAAGACGAAGTAAAAGGTCTGTGTGGGCCAGAATTCTTGCTTCTTTTTAGCTGCTAAATACTTATTTTCTGGGCCATTATATGCATAGGTGATTTATTGGATTTTTTTTACATTCTGTCTCTCGCAGTTGAAGAGATGAAAATTACAGACAATCTCTCATCTTTTTAACTGGGATATCTTGCATAATCCATGACTTCCAAATACTTTTTGTAGTCACAAATACAGTAGATATTGTGAGTTAACTGGCTAACAAGATGGATGAATTCCAAGCTCTTACAAGGACTTAGCCAGAGATCAGAGAATCCAGTATTATATGTTTTATTAAATCATGGCTGCAGGATCATATCTCAGACTCCAACATCTCTCTGTCTTGCTTCCTAACTATGCAAGCAGACAGATATCTGAAGAGGAGCAGGAAAAGAAAGGCAGGTGGAGTGGCAGTGGTGTTCAACAACAGATGGTGTCCTCCATGACATGTTGTGACCGTTAAATTCCCTAAAAAGAAAATTTAATTGGACCCCTGCATGTCAAGCAGCGTTCGAGGCTATTAAGCAACACCTTAAATCACTACCTATTCTGGGACATCCTAATTTCAATTAGCTAATTATTGTATACACTGACGCCAGTGATGTCGGCGTAGGAGCAGTCCTCGCACAACGTACGGGTTGGTACAGAGCAGGTGCTCACTTTTGCCAGCCGCACCTTAAATAAAGCAGAGCGAAATTACTCTACCACAGAGCAGGAGTGCCTCTGTAATGGCAAAAAATAGTATCTCAGGGTTTCCATTATAAAGAAGACTTGAGTCCAAGAAGGCGTTTAAGTATTTAATTCAAACATGTCTGGCCAGACACGGAGGGGACAGAGTTACTCCTGCATCACCCCAACCAACCTTTCTAACTAACCGCTTAAATAGTATTCAGCAATCATTGTTTATCTTTGTAGATGTCTTCTCCAACGTTCACGCACCGCCTCCAGAGAACTGCTTCATGCAAGTCTTATATCAACGCATAAAGCAGCTCATCCGAAGGCCAGACTGTTATCTTACTGCCCCGGCATCTGTCTCTCTGGTGACCTGACACATATATCTTTCTCATAACATTAAGCTGGAACAATAAGCTTGTCATTTTACCCTAGATGTATTCACTAAACAGAGAATATACACTTAATTCCTAATTGCATAACAATTTTCCACCACAATTCCCTGCTTTATTAACTTAATTAATACCATAAATATAAAGGGAAAATTCTACAGTGCTATCACGAACTCCCTAAAAGGTTGGTAGGTTGATCAAAAAAAAAAAAAGACAATGTTCAAAACACAAATTACAATCAGACATGAGACATGCTTGGCCATGGAATTAGCTCACAGTGACAAATATTAGATCCTTCCCGATGACTTTGCTGAGACTCCTGTGCATTGAGACCGAAAACCCATGGGGTCTTCTTACGCCGTTTTCTTGTGGGCAAAATGTCATCTCAACAGCCCCTCGCCCCAGAGGCGGCCATCCACAGGTCTCGTCATCGGTTATGATGTTCTAAATAAAACACAGAATAAAGGAGAAATTATGTAGCATCTTCCAGTACACTTCAGAGGGTATTACATCAATACTAGATGTTGAAATGTATACTCTTCCCTTGCGCTGTTTGTTGTCTGTTGCCATGAAGTCAGCCTCCGCCAGCATCCAGTGACCCGTAGCCACCGATCAGTCCTTCCTCAGAAAGGAGAGAGTGGTCACTCCTCAGAAGGTCCTTCAGTGAGAACCTCCCAATGCGACCCTTGGGAGCTGAGCTAATTAGGTATTAGAGCATTGATGTTCAAACATAGTTGAGCCAATTCACAAAAGATGAATAGGATGATTATGACAAGTATAACCCACACCCTCGGAGTATGGTTTCAGATCAACCTGATGCAACTGTGTGCAAAAGCAATTCTAAACAACTCACAACCTGGTTAATGAGCCAACCTCATCAACTAAGATTTATTACTTTCTTACAACATAAACCCCAAAATACAAGGAAACAATTCAGCCCCAATTGTCCCAGAAAGAAAGAAAAATATGTTTTCACTGTCAGTCAGCTTAGTCAAAATTTATCCTTAGGTCGCTGGTCAGTCAGGGTATAATTCACAACCTACTCTAAATGCCCCAATCAACTTTGCTATTTGTTCTAGTCGTAAAATGGGAACGTTTCCGTTTCTAAGTTAGTGCACACAAGCTGCGACAGCAAATGAAACTTGTACTTAGTGTAATAACAGTTCCATCAAATAACTTTCAACCAAAATGAAATAAATGTGGACTCTCCTGACAGAGGGCGTTAGGAGAAAAAAAAAACTTCTTGACCATTTACTAGATAACTGTGTGCAACACTGTCTTTAAGCTCTAATTAGACTAAACTCACCGGATGACGAATCATCACCTTATCAGAGCCGTAGCAGTTTCTCTGTTTGCTTTACCCAGTCTGTCTAAAACAAACAAATTTGGTTTAGTTGCAAATCAACTTTCCCTTACAAATTACAACACAATAACAAAACAAAATTTAGATCAACATAGAAAATAGAAAGAATCAGAAATTATGGCCTGCTTCCATCGAGACCCCTTTCGCTCTAAGGGTCCTCTGGCAGAAACAAAACAAAAACAAAACAAGATTTACTTTCCTAAGGGAGTGTGTATGTGTGTCATAGGCAGGTGTCACAGAGATAAAATACAGCTACATCAGTCGGCAAGCATTTCTTTATTGCATTTGAGCTCTGTGTATTTTTGTCCTGCCTGAATTTCACTGGGTCATCTGCAGGCTGGCCGGCCCAGGCCCCCCCCTCTCGATCCAGCTAATTCCTCCCCAGGGCCCATTAATTCTTTTATTTATTTATTTATTTTATTTATTTTTTTCTTTCTGTCGACATATTGGACTGTCTGGAGGTGAAGTGTTGCTAGATTACAGACCCGATTGTCTGCCTGGGTACCCAGTTCCAATGAAGGACGTCTCCCCCGTCGCTTTCTAGTTTCCTTGAGTGAAACAAAAGCTTAAAAAAACTCTCGTCGGAAAATAATCAATCAATTTAATTAATTGACCACTTGTCCAACTGCCGTGCTCCCAGGTAAAACCCGGAGCAAAAACCCGATACTTTCTTTAACCTTGATTAAATAATTAACCATACAATTATATATAAGTATATATATTATATTAAGTAATCAATCAATCAACCAACCGCGTGTAAGTAAATAAACACGAAACCGCTAGCAAATATTTCACCTCCTGAGAGTGCAAATAAAATTCTGTTATCACTATTTATTTAAAGGACTCGATCTTACCAGGTTCTGTCTCAGGCGACAGCAGGGCCGACAGAGACGCTTCAAGGCCTCCATCTCCCAAACAGCTACTGGAGGTAAGAGGCTGGGAGAAACTTTCCTAGGACGCTAGCAACTCCCTTGACCCTGTCCCTGCCGGTCCATTCTGTTCGCTGAGGCTGCGTTGGGCGCCAAGTGTAATGGCAAAAAATAGTATCTCAGGGTTTTCATTATAAAGAAGACTTGAGTCCAAGAAGGCGTTTAAGTATTTAATTCAAACATATCTGGCCAGACACGGAGGGGACAGAGTTACTCCTGCATCACGCCCCGCCTCCAGAGAACTGCTTCATGCGAGTCTTATATCAACGCATAAAGTAGCTCATCCGAAGGCCAGACTGTTATCTTACTGCCCCGGCATCTGTCTCTCTGGTGACCTGACACATATATCTTTCTCATAACATTAAGCTGGAACAATAAGCTTGTCATTTTACACTAGATGTATTCACTAAACAGAGAATATACACTTAATTCCTAATTGCATAACAATTTTCCACCACACCTCGCTTTTATGTGGGCCATAGAGAAATGGCGATATTATCTTGAAGGAAGACATTTTACTGTTATAACTGACCATTCCTCGCTAGTCTGGGTTTTCAAGAACCAAAAGCCAAGCACCAGACGGATCCGGTTGGCCCAGCTCTTTCAGGAGTTCACCTTTACGGTGGAGAAGTAAAGGGAAGTATAACACTGTTCCCGACGCCCTTTCACGAGCTCCAGTGGAGGACCCTGAGCATCCTCCTGTCACCTGTTCCGTGGTACTCCGGTCAGAAAGAGACAATTCTGTTTAGGCTATGGCCTTTTACTGAACGAACTGCATCTCCCAGCATCCTTTCACTGAACGAACTGCATCTCCCAGCATCCTTTGCGCTGCCCTCAACCCATTCTCATTGGTCTGTGGCCAGTGATGACATCACAGAGTTGATAAAAGGCAGCGCAAATATTGAAATCTAGCATTTTCCCTTTTTCCGTTCAAACCCGCTGGACCAGGAAGAACTTCCCTTTTAAACTTCAAAGTGAATCGGCTGAGCAAACAGACTTTCCTGTATCAGGTAGTCCGCTGGCCATCTGAGCTCTATTGAAATCGGCCCTGAGTCCCTCAGCGCCTAAAGTCGGACGTCCGCTTTTCTGACCTCGGTTTTGCGCAAAAACGCTCTCCTTTAAACTGGACACTTTCAAGACGTTTCATCATGGACTGTGGAGAGAATCATCACCCAGTAGGAAAACCTGGTTTATTTCTTTTGGTCTGGGTAGAGAATTAGGTCTTGGATATATATATATATATATATATATATTTTATTTTTTTTTTTTTTTTATTTTTTTTCTGTTTCAAAAATAAGTCTGTCAACTTGTTAACCGCTATTATTCTTGGTCGTCTGTTGCTGTACACCGACCCTGAATGTGCATACTTTTTGTGTTTTATTATTTGACTTTGGTTGCAAGAGAAGCAGTATATTATATTGTATTATTTCCTGGCTTGTTTGTTGTCCGCTGTGGTCGGCGCGTGTCTGTTTAGACAGGTGGCGTGGCCACCATTGCTAATGAAACTAGCCTTTGTTGAATTGCCACGCTGTCTTCCTTTGTGATCCGATCGCGCCAATTGATAAGGCTTGAGTTATTTATCGCATTGAAGGGGTGAGTTGAACCCCCCCTCATCCGCTCGCGGTCTCCCACACACACACACACACACACACACACAGCTGCACACACACAGCCGTGTAATCTGTAAGGTTGACCTATTTCATTAATAAATTACCTTAAGTAACGAGAAGTTTCCTGTGCTTTTTCAGTGTGTGCTGTAAAGTTTGTTTTTAACCCCACGGACAAACTCTACGCCTTTTGAGAGAGACTGACAGTCTCGTTTAATTAAAATTATCTCATTTATAAGATTGGTGCCCCTATATCTTTAATAAACAGGTTAAACTCGAATAGTTAGTTACCATATCTGCCTCTGTAAAATGTGTTTTCCTTTAAAAAAAAAAACAAAAACAGACAATCAAAATACACAATTTAGAGATGTAATCATAATCACCGTGAAACCGTGATATTTTTGCCTAAGGTTATCATACTTTTTATTTATTTATTTATTTTATTTATTTTATACGTGTCCTGTTTGGCAGTGTGGAGCTCAGAATTGGTGTCTGAGTACCAAGTAGAAGCCCAACAGATTTACTTTCACAAGCGGAGCAGTACAGCTTTTGCTATAGTACTCCACTTGATATATGTGTGAAAAATCTTTATTATGAATTGTTGGGGTTTTTATTTCCTGATGTTATGGACACGGAGATGGAAAATTAAGGAGAAGAAAGAAGGAAGATGAAGAAAAGAGGTAGGAAACAAAAAGTCAAGAGAGAGGATGAGTTGAAAATACAAGAGAGGAAGGGGAACAAAGAAAACACAGGAAGACATTGAAGTCTGCCTCCATACCCACAGGACGGCAGAGAGAGGGGGAAAAACAAAACACGAAAAAGGAACATCGACAAAACAAACCAAACATTGTGAACTAAGAATTACACAACTGCATCACACAAAAATAGATATAAAAATACAACAATGTCACAGAAAAACTCATGGTACCGATTAATCAAGCTCTAGTAATGATAACCTCAGCCCAAGAATATATCCTTAAACACCACAGACCCCACATCTATGTGTGTGTGTTAGCATGCTGGTGCATATAAGGTTTCTCCATAAGAGTGTTCGATAGTTGGTTGGAGCAGGCATCAATCCGTCTCCCAGGAATCTATCCAGACATGAAGGAGATCGGAGCAAAGACATCCAAAGGACCCCCAGAGCCCCAGGCGGACCCGGCGGGGCCGACCGCATCCCCCAAGAGTGGAGCAAAGGAGAACCCCAGGGGAACGTCCAGCGGCTACTATGCAGGGGCCCGGAGGGCAGCAGTGACGAGCCCATGGGCCCCGCCGGCAATGGACCGGGAGAGCCGGGGCCCAGGGGCACCCCACCCCCCAACAGAGACCCGACAAGGGACCGGCCGACGAGGGGCCCCGGCACTGCAGGGGCCGTGGCCGGCCGCCACCACCCTAGGCCAATCCCCACCGCCAACATCCCAGCGCCCCACCCCTGCCCTACGTCGGTGTACCCCACCGATAGCCGCAGGGGACGGACAGCATCCCCAGGCCGGGCTCAGCCAGCATCTGGACACCAAGTTGTACCAGCTCCCGGGTCCTGATTCCACGCAACGCAGAGCGCCGAGACCAGGCATCCAACGAGGGCCAGGGCCGGTCCAACCCGCCAATGAACCGACCACGCACGGTGCGCACAGAACAGGTGATCAAACGAGCAGAGACGCCGGATCCGCATCCCGCCGAGCCACCGAGCAGGCACCAACCAACAATCCCAAACCTGGCACCCCTAAAAGAGGTGCCCCAACCAATCAAAGGAAGATATCGGCCGACCGACACACCGGCCCCCCCAGGCCCGGCCAGGCACGCACCAGGTCCGAACCGGATTGACCACTGATGCTCCGGCAGGCAGGGGCCCCCGTCACCGGCGGGGAGTGACGGAGGGGAAATAGGCCTCCCATTAAGTGTAAGGCCTGAGGTGCGCCAGGCGAGGGGGCAGACCAAGATCCAACCTGACAGGTAGACAAAGACATACAGACACAGTCATTCGTTCACTCCCTCTTAAACCCATACATTCTCACTGACTCACCAAGACACCCAAAAAAATGACGCTGTACCCTCACTCACACACCACATACACACTTTATGCTCCCAGGTCCAGGTACCGATGCCCTAGTAGAGCCACCAGCCCCCGGACCCAGGAGATGGACCCCCTACCTTCTAGGACGGAGAAAAGCAGACCGCCAAGGGCCCCACAGTGGCAAAGCAGCCAGACAGCCCAGGACCCCGACCAGACCGCCTGTTCCTCCTCCGGACCCCAACCCCTGATGGCCCGTAGTGAACAGGGGTGTGAAAAGACCCCTAGCCTCTATCCTCCCGCTCGAGTATGGTGTTGATGCGTGTTGTTATAATGTGCATTTAAAACAGAGGGGTGGGATGTGGGGAAGGCAGCCACAAATCCCCCAACCCCCACCCCGGGCCCTCAGTGTCTATATGTGGTTTAACAGTGGGCACCGGCACCAGAGGTGAAGCTGATTGAACCGCTCCCCTTCTGGATGCCGAAAGTGTGCCCACCCCAATGTCCCTACATATGTGTGGCGTGAGAATGTTATAAGTGGGAGTGTCTAAGTTGTATATTAAAATTGGGATCCAGGACGCCACGGGAAGCCCCTCCTCGCACCCCAGTGAGGTGCCTATGCCCCAAAACCCTATATGAGTGGTAAAGTGATGGCGCGGGTGGACAGAGGTGTCCAGGGATGGGGAGGGAAGGACTGGGAGACAAAATGTCTTCCCAGGGAGCCAGCTCCCCCACTGACCCCAATAAGCACCGCTGTTCACCGGGATCCACCAGGGGAGGGAGGCCATGGCACGTTCGACCCGGGGCCCACGGCCACAGCACAACAAAGCCCCACGGACCCCAAGGCAGTCCCCCCAGCCCCATCCCAGAAGGGGAACTAAACCCACCCTGACATTCGCTCTACTCTCAAAACACAAAAGACACTAGACACCCAGGTTGAGTTCGCCCCCCCCCGTCCGAGTGCCCTCGTAGGGGGAGAGCACCTGTCGCTACACAGCAACAGCCTCCCCACCAGCAAAGGAGGCCCCCAGCGCCACCCGCACACCGGAGGCCCCCGTAGCCCGAACCACGGTGACGTACCTGCCCAGACCAGGAGCAAACCGATGAGCCGGGCGGCCGACCCACCAGGCCGACATCCACCAGCCCCATTCCTTGTGGAGCGACCACTGCTGCTCAACGGCCCGGCAGGAGACCAAACCCAGCGCCCCACCCACCTGCCCTGCACGCCCACCACCCGGCCATTCCACCCGCTATGTCCGACCGAACCCGGCCAAATGCCCGAACCCAGCGCCACGCACAAAGACCAAGACCCAGGAGCCAAGTCCAGTGCGAAAATGGTCTGATCCGGCCCAGAAATGCCACCCAGCCGCCGCGACCAGGAGCCAGGCACCCCATCCAGCAAAGAAGGCGAGACGCCATACAGGGACCGGCGATGACAATCGGCCCAGAGATAAAGAGAGAGGCGGCTGCACATGCCGGCCCCGACCCCCACAGGCAACAGAGACCCCACGTCGGCCGACCCCCAGCCAGGACCACAGCTAGGGGGCGCGGCACCCCTGAGCCCCGAATCCCCAGGCCCACCCCAGACCCTACCCAGGCGCAGCACGGCCACCAGGCCAGTAACCCATGTCCGCCAGTGCAACCCCCCTAAGGCACCGCATGCAGCCATCAGGAGTTACCACCCAAAGCCCAAGCCCAGGCCGGCCACGACGTCCAGCGCCCCATCCGCCCAGTGATCCCACTCCCTGGGGTCCCCCCCAGACGCCTCCAACCCCAAAACCCCCACATCAGCAACAGTATCGCAAACGACAAAACCTAGTGCCCCCCACCCCCACGAGGTGATGGAGCCGATCAACGGAGCCCAGAGAGATTGATCCATAGGCTGGAGCCATAGGCTGTCTCAAATCCAATATGGTCCAACAGGAGATTTCTATACTGATTAATATTAAGAGCTTTTTTATTTTTCCAGTTCAGGAGGATAGTTTTCTTAGCGATGCATAAGCCAATGTGAACCATTAGAACTGACTTTGTGTCCATGGTGACATCATTTAAATTTCCTAACAGGCAAACTGAGGGAGATGGTGGGATGTTACATTTCAGACACTTGGATAAGTCCTCACATATCTGGCACCAAAATTTCTTAACAGGTGGACAGAACCAAAGCGCATAAACATAAGTGTCTGGTATATTGCTTGTGCATTGTAAGCAGATATTAGATGATGTAAAACCCATCCTAAACATTCGTTGACCTGTATAGTGTACTCTATGAAGGATTTTGTATTGTATTAATTGCAAATGAGGATTTTTTTGTTATTTTAAATGTTCTTAAACATATCTGAGACCAGACGTTTTGGTCAAAGCTGGCTGATAAATCCACCTCCCATTTTGAAATAGGGATGGCTATTGATTCATCTAATGTAGATACAGTTTTGTATATTTTAGACAGCAATTTTGGGGGGTTGAGATTAAGAAAATCTAAAACTCTTGCTGGAATTTGTAATTCAGATGTATTGAGCCTAAATTTACCTTTAATAATAGATTTAATTTGTTGATATTCTAAGAATTTGTTTTTATCAATTCCATATTGTGTAATTAATGTATTAAATGGGATAAAGTCTGTTCCTTCAAATATATGTTCCAGGTATTCAATTCCATTGCACCTCCAGACTGGAAAACTTATCATACTCTTTTTTTTGCAAGATGTCGGGGTTATTCCAGATGGGAGGACGTCTGCATGGGATTATTGTGGACTCTGTCATTTTTAGAAACTCCCACCATGCTGTCAGAGAGGAGCTGATATTTATGCTTTTAAAGCATATTGTTTTATATTTGAGCTAATAAATGGTAGGTCTGAAAGTTTTATCTTATTACATAGTGTCTGTTCTACGTCTATCCAGGACTCGTCTAGGTAGCTATGTTTTAACCATCTTGAGTTGTGTAGGAGCCTGTTGGCTAAGAAATAATGATGGAAGTTTGGTAGATCTAGACCTCCTTTTTCTTTGGTCTTCTGCAGTGTTTTTAAGCTGATACGTGGGGGTTTATCTTTCCAAAGAAATTTAGAGATAGAGGAGTCCAGAGATCTAAACCAGTCTAGTGATGGTTTACTTGGGATCATTGAGAATAAGTAGTTGATTCTGGGCAAAACCATAATTTTTATTGAAGCAACCCTTCCCATAAGTGATATGGGTAGGGATTTCAATCTAGCAAGATCATCTTCCACTTTTTTTAAAAGTGGGATGTAGTTTAGCTTTATTAAATCTGCCAGTCTTGGTGAGACATTGATACCTAAATAAGTAATATTCCCTGACTGCAGTTGTGTATTAGTTGGATTCTGGATAGAACAATTGATTGGAAGAACTGTAGATTTTAACCAATTTATAGAATAATCTGAAACATTTGAATAAGAGTTTATCAACCCGATTACCTGAGAGAAAGAGGTTTGTGAATGCTGGAGAAAAAGTAATACATCATCTGCATAAAGACTAATTTTATGTTCTATGTTATTGCATTTTATGCCTTTAATATTGTGAGTTTGCCTGATTGCTGCAGCTAGTGGTTCAATAAAAATAGCGGTGGGAGTCGGCCATTTTCCTTGGTTTCCTGCAGCATTCTGTGGAATGTTGGTGCCAGAATATTCCAGAATTCTTTATAGAACTCTGCTGGAAATCCATCTGGGCCTGGAGCCTTTTTATTGAGCATGCCTTGGAGGGCCTCCTGGAGTTCAGCCGCTGTTAGTGGTGAATCCAGGGCCATCGCTTGACTTTCAGATAATTTAGGTAGTGTTATGTTATCCAACAAATTTTCAATTTCATGATCTGATGGATTTATCTCTGGTGAGTATAAAGCCTTGTAAAATTCTTTAAATGTGTTTTTTATTCTTCCAGGATCATATACTGTATTCCCGGTCTGATCTTTAATAACAGATATAGTTGTTTTTTCTTTATTAATGTTAAGCTGGTTAGCCAAAAATCTACCTGATTTATTACCTTGTTCAAAGTTTTCTATCCTAAGTCTTTGAATTAAGAACTGGGTCTGTTTATTAATAATTTGATTTAATTCTAGCTTTGCTTTACGGATTTTGCCTAGTCTCTCCTCATCTAGAGAAGCTTCTAATGAATTAATAGTTTCTTCTAATTCCTGTATACGTTTTTTTTCCATTTTCTTTTTATTTGATGAGAATGAGATTATTTTACCTCTAATCACAGCTTTTCCTGCCTTCCAAAGAATGGATGGCGACGTACCAGGGAGGTCGTTATATTCCAAATATGAGGCCCACTCTTTTTCGAAATATTTATTAAATTCTTTATCCTTAAGTAAGGAGGTTTTCATACTGTCAGAATCTCATACTGGCCCATGCCTACTCAGAGATCAATAAAGTATTTTTGAATTGAATTGAACGGAATTTACTAAGACCTTCTAAAGGCTGTTAGGCAAAAATAAAAGCTCAAATGGATTAAATAAAGCAATTTTTCTCTACTCCTGTATTGATCTGTTTCTGTCCGTGTGTATATTACATTTTTTTTTTATATATATATATCAGAGTAAATACAGCTACACAGAAATAGAAGAATTTACAGGAAGCACATTCTTCATGATGGTATACAAAGCAATTTTGTTATTTTTGAGTGGCCCGGTCTAAAATCATGATTTTACCACCCAAGCCTAATTGTACTGTCTCACCACTATCTTAATTCTTCAGTTAATGCTGAATGCGGCTGTACCATTTCTTACTGGTGCCAGGTGACGGCAACACATCACACCAGCAAACCTTCACTGGCTTCCTGTCCGGTTCAGAATTGAATTTAAGATCCTGCTGTTTGTCTTTAAGTCACTTCATGGGCTAGCGCCTGCATACCTCTCCGAGTTGCTTTTTCCCTATTTACCCTCAAGATCTCTTCGGTTGGCCGACCATTTGTTACTATCAATACCGAATGCTCGCAATAAAAGTCTGGGACAGCGTGCCTTCTCGTTCTTTGGCCCATCCCTCTGGACATCCCCCTCTCCGTTAGACAGTCTTCTTCACTTAATGTTTTTGTCTTGTTTAAAAACACACTTATTTCCCTTTGCATTTACTGCTGCTTAGTCATTTTATTCAATTCTAGTATTTTATGATGATTTTATGGTTGTTCTGTATTGTTGTTTTTATTTGCTCTGTTCATCACCTTGGTCAGCTCCCATGCTGTTAAGTGTGCTATACAAATAAAGCTGGTATGGTACATAAGCCTGTGCAGAGTTAGTATAAGATCCTATTTTCCAAGTTTGCTCTTGTTTTTGTAACCCTGCTGCTGTGTTCAAGTTAGCAGTCTTTGTGATGGTTAAAACCGCCCATCTGTGTCTTTTCTTTGCTAAAATCATATCAAAAAAGAAAATACATATTTATTATGTGGTTTGAATGCTTATTTGTGTTCCAGGAGCGTGATGGCATGCGTGCTATACTGGAGTCTTATGACAATGAGCTGGCATCAAACGAGTACTCTCCTCAACTCTGCAAACGAGTCAAAGAGGCAGAAGAAGTTCTGCTGAGGACACAAAATCACAATGCAGAGATGGAGGTTTGTGATGGCTATCTTTGTATTTAACTTTAGAATTTTCTGAACCTACCACTAATTTACTCTTGTTTACTCACTTGCATATATCTTATGTTTGATGTATTTGTTTAATTGTAATTCTTTATTGTATTGTGTGCCAGTGCACACAATACAAGAATTACAATTAATTTATGCAGATTTTGGTTAGTAAATGGTCTCTAGCCTCTTTATTTGCGTACTCTGTTTTTACTGTATATCCTTTATATTAGATAAGTTTTCACCTTTTTTTCCACTCTTCTTTTTTTTTGTCAATTCAGGCCCAGCTCAGCAAAGCACAAGAGGAGACTGGGGTGCTCAAACTGCAGCTGCAAAAGGTAAGTATACACTGCCCTCCACAATTTACCAGGTACCCCTGGTGAAGATGCATTAACAGCCTAAAATAAAAATCATCCTTTATTACACTAGCATACTCTTGCAAGGAATAGTTTTGTTTCCTACAAAGATTACTGGTGTAACTCGTTTTCTTTTAGGTGTATCAAGGTGTCCAAAAACCTTTAAATAATAATCTGAAGGTATAAATATAATGTATCAAAGACTCTGGCTTTTGTTATCTACTCTTGAAAATTATGTAAGATCTCAGAACGTGCCATTTAAGACATTTAAACAGTAGAACAACAATTAAAAGTTTTGAATATATGTATCTGGTTTGATAATCTTGCCACAAAAGTGTTTTCTGTCACCATATTCAATTCAATTCAGTTTATTTATATAGCGCAGATTCACAACAGATGTCATCTCAAGGCACTTACAAGAAAAGTCATTCCAATACAATCATACAAACATTCCAATTAGTTAAAATTTTAGTTAGTTTGCTATTAAAGGAATCCCAGCAGATTGCATAGAGTAATTGACTTGAGGTAGCGTCCCGTTGATGCAGACTTCCAACCACAGGAATCCCTCATTCTGAGCAAGCACGTAGTGACAGTGGAGAGGAAAAATTCCCCTTTAACAGGAAGAAACCTCCAGCAGAACCTGGCTCAGTACAAGGGGCCATCTGCCAAAACACTCTGAGGGTTTGAGAAGACGGAGCAGAGACACAGAAAGAACAGAAGATTTGATGTAAGAGTACTTTCTATATTAAAGAACGTGAGACCATCATCCTAGTCGACGCCCCCTGTCCAACAGGGCATTGTAGCTAAGCAGCATACCAGACCAGGTGTACCTTCTATGGAGATAAAAACAGAGAGAAAACAAAGTTTACAGTCGAAATAACCGCATACAATGCAACTGGAGAGTAGTAGAAAAGAAAGTAGCAGAGTGAAGAAAGAGTATAGATGTCTGATAAGACAAATTGATCTTTTTGGCAACAAAATCTTCAGTTGGCAGTTCTTTTGAGGGTGATGTTCTTTGATTTCTACAGTGCATTTAACACAATTCAGCCTGATTTGCTTTGTCAAAAACTCCAGAAGACACAAAAGGAGGCCTCAACAATCGCCTGGATTAATGACGGCCTAACAAACAGAACACAGTTTGTGAGACTGACAGACTGTGTCTAATCAGGTGGTTAGCAGCACAGGAGCACCACAGGGGACTGTACTTTCAACATTTCTTTTCCCTCTGTACACTTTAGACTTCTAGTACAAGTCAGAGACCTGTCATCTGCAGAAATGGTCAGATGACTCTGCAGTCATGGGGGGTATCAGAGATTAACAAGATGCTGAGTTCATAGAGTTGGTGGACCGCTTTGTGCCATACCATGGTGTGGGAACAGTAATCTAATCTTTAATGTGAACAAAATAAATTATTTTAGATTTCACACCGTTTCCACCTCAAAAGCGCTTGAAGTCTCCTACTTGGGAATATTTTGGATACTTAAAAGATACTGAAGGATAAATCCAGGACGATGGGTTACCAATTTGCAAAGCTTTAAAAAAAATTGTAACCAGTGACACAATACAATGATAAAATGTGGCGCGAAAAGCGTTTGTTATTGGGGCAACATTGTTTAAGCTAGTGTCAACTTCAACTTCACTAGTCTACTTTAGTGCTACGGCTAGGGTTGCCAACTCCCAGCAAATAAAATAAGGAACCACCCCCCATCCATCACCTCATGATGCTTAATCGACCTAATAGACTTTAATGCACGTGTAAAACAAATACACTGAAATCAATTATTTTTCTACAATAATTAAATAGATTCAACATCTTTCTTCGACAGAATTGCACACTGCACAGATGGTATTTTCCCAAAGGAAAAAGTACTATAGCTTACTAGGGTATATATTAGACTCAATGATATTTACTATATAAGATAATGGATTTCTATACATTTAACATTAGATTTAGTTGTAAGAGTCAGATATTTTTTATTAAAAGCTAGACATTTTAAATGAGAATAAGAAAGAGAAGTATGTATTTGTTCCCCCCTTTCCCTGTTAATGCTCTATCTGGCCCCCTGGCAAAACTTTGCTAGAGCCGCCCCTGCACAGTCACCAGCTGTCAGCTAGAAGATCCTGGTGTGATTTGTCTCTCAGAAACGGTTCATAACTTCCCTTCAACTCATTCATGTCACCTAAAAGGTAAACCTGTTCCTCCATCACCTGTTCAGCTCTGATGATTCAGTAAAGAACATCTCCTGGTTTCATCTTCATTTTTCCATCTCACCAGATATCCAAACCGATATCATGACCAGCAGCTTTTATGCCTGTGGCTTCAGCAAACATCAGCTGATACTAGAAAATCATATTAAATCAGTTCTAATAGGTTATTAAATGTGCTGCTGTTGTTTAGCGCAACATCCGCTGGTTTCCTCTTTCTGTGCAAGGTGGGTGATAAACAAATGAGAGCAAGAGACGGGACTTCCGACACACATATGTGTATATATACACACATACATATATATACACATATATATATATACATATATATATACACACATATATATACATACATATATATATATACACACATATATATACATACATATATATATATACATATATACATATATATATATATATACATATACATATATATATACATATACATACATATATATATACATATATACATATATATATATATATACATATACATATATATATACATATATATATACATATACATACACATATACATATACATATATACATATATATATATATATACATATACATATATATATACATATATATATACATATACATACACATATACATATACATACATATATACATACACATATACATATACATATATACATATATATATATATATATATATATATATATATATATATATATATATATATATATATATATATATATATATATATATATATACATATATATATATATATATATATATATATATATATATATATATTATTTTTTTTCTTCCGCTTATCCGGGGTCGGGTCGCGGGGGCAGGAGCTTAAGCAAGGACACCCAGACTTCCCTCTCCCCAGCCACTTGGGCCAGCTCCTTGGGAGGAATCCCAAGGCGCTCCCAGGCCAGCCGAGAAACAGTCCCTCCAGGGTGTCCTGGGCCTCCTCCCGGTGGGACGTGCCCGAAACACCTCACCAGGGAGGCGTCCAGGAGGCATCCTGACCAGATGCCCGAGCCACATCCACTGACTCCTCTCGATGTGGAGGAGCAGCGGCTCTACTCAATTCAGGCTTATTGGGAGACGGGCGAAAAACCTGGAAAACTCTTAGCATTTCGCCTTAAACAATTGAACACTATGAACCAGATTCCAGGAATCCGAAAGCCAGATGGGTCAGTGTCAACCTCATCTAAAGAAATAAATGATAGATTCAAATAATTTTACAATAATCTTTTCTCATCATAGAGAGACCTGGAGGAACAGATTTTTGAATTTTTTTTGCAGATCTCAACTTGCCCCATCTTACTGCTGAAGACCATCTTGGAAGCTCCTTTAGAAGTTGTGGAAATCTCACATGCAATTAAAAACATGCCATTGAATAAAGCTCCAGGATTGTTTCCCATTAGACTTTTATAAAGCATTGGAAGAAATCTTGAGACCCTTGTTATTTGATATTCATAAAGAAGCCTTTGAATTAGGTTCATTACCAAATTTGATGCATTCTGCACTTATAACACTGATCCATAAAAATAGAAAGGATGCATTGGATCCTAATGGATATCGGCCTATCTCACTGCTCAACTGTGACCAGAAAATTCTGGCTAAGGTTCTGGCTAGTCGCTTAAAAATGGTTATAAGTAAAATAATCCACAAAGATCAGTCCGGTTTTATCCCAAATAGATACGGTGCCGATATTAGGAGGCTGGTTATCCTACAAGAACATCTTTATGACTCAACAAACCCCACTATTGCTACATCATTAGATACTGCCAAAGCTTTTGATTGTGTTGAAGGGGGCTATCTGTTCAAGGCATCGTCAAAATTTGGCTGTGGCAATAATTTTATCACATGGAGAAAAACCTTATACTCCACACCCAATGTTTGGATATTGACGAACGGTGTCAACTCTGACCTATTTGAGCTACAGAGATCTACTAGACAAGGCTGCCCTTTAAGACCTGGTCTCTTAGTTAAGGTAATAGCATAAACTACTTTTATATGCAGACGATATGCTTGTATTACTTGCATAACCCGAAAAATCCATTCCCGTTCTTTTAGGATGTATTGAAGTCTAGGGTGTAAATGGCTCTTTTTGACTAATTGTGATTTTACCTTTGTATATCCTAATAAAAAGCATAAATATAGCTATATGGGGTATAATTTGTTTCAGCACAACCTGGACTGACTAAATGTATACTTTTTTTCTCTCTTCATTTTGACATACTGTGATTGCATATTGGACCTCCAGCCATACAAAAACATAAAATCCGAGTTGGAAAAAAGTTAATTTTGTTTACTGTGAAACCCACAAACGTGTATGACCAATGTTTTTTGTAATTTAGAATGCCAATATGTACTGTAAAGTTATAAAAATGATGAACAAATGTAACAAACAACACAATTTTATAAAATTATTAGCAGGAAAATGAAAGAAACTTTTCATTTGTTTTTGTACAACTATTTACAAAAGTCAAAGCAAGATGCCAAAAAAAGATTACACAAAGATAACACAAAGAATATTAGCAGAGGTGCACATCGCAGGCCTGGCACTTCCAGCCAACTCCTCTTTTTCAATATCCGAGCTGCTGACTTTGTGCCTGCCAGGACCTCATCTTCGTCTTCATGACCCGGCTCCTCTTTCTCAGTGTCTAAGAGGAAGGATCGATCTGCCACATCATCATCAAAAACCTCACTATCTGCCTCAGACTCTGTCTCCTGGACATTCATCCGTTGTATCATCTTTATACATGAAAAAAGCCACTAAACTACAGAGAAATTACAATCTAAATGTCACAGATCGATCCCATAGCTAAACTTTGCCGTCAATCTTTATCTCCTTATTATTATTTCGTTTGCGCCGCTACTCCGTTGACGCGTTACACCTAATTGTTACTTTTTCCCAGCATCAAAATTCTAAAATCTGTGGAAGACGAACAGATGTTTTGACACAGATAGGTAGGTTTTGGCTATGAATAATTCTAAATAATTACATTAGACCATTAGTAAGATTCATAATTTTATGTCAAAATTACCATGTTTGGGGCACCATCCTGGGATCCAGGATATTAATAATATCCATAAAGTTGAGTATCACTTAATGTCTCTGATTACCTGCCTGATAAGGCTGAGGTAATTAAACAACAGAGGGAGGAATACGTTTTTCGCGTACTTTGAACAACAAATTACTACACGTTTGTGGAATAATAAATTACTTTCCAAAATACAACAGTTTATTACAAAAAGAATTAAACTTTTGCTGCGGGAAAAAATTTCTTCTTCCCTTCAAAAGAATAAGGCTGGATTCTGCATTGGCGTTTTTCATATTTTATTACGATTTTGGCTGCGCCTTTGACTTTGTGTCTGGATGCGACAGCGAAACATTTATTTTGTGTAAACAGTGCTGAGTCTGAACACACTTGTGACATTTTGGTGGAACCAGTGAGACCGATCCGATGTCGCAAATCCGGCCCGCATCTGTCGGGAATCCCACGGCAAGGGCCCCGAGGGAGAGGGGGGAATCACCCTGAAAAGGCAGAACAGGTGGAGCTGGTGAACGGGGAATTTCTAGCTGCATCACCGGAGAAGAGAGGAGGCTGTCCCACCAGACCTGGAGGGGTTGGCTGGACCGGCTGAGGCTTTGGTCGCTTCGGGATCCAGAACTGAGGCGGAGCCCGGGCGCCAGTCTGGGAGAAAGACTGGTGTGGGGCTGCCTGGGGAGGAGGATTGGTTTTCCTGGGGAGGCAGAGCTGGAGGGCCTCGCCTTCCTTCTTCTTTGCCTCACACCGCTGCTGCATGGATGCCAAAGCGGATCCGAAAAGCCCGTCAGGCACAATCGGCATGTCCAGGATTTCCTCCTTCTTCCCGTCGGGAAGATTAGTGAGGTTGAGCCACTGCGCTCTTTCCTGCAGAACCATCATTCCCATCGCTTTTCCCATGGCCTGGACAGCACAGCGCTTAACGCGCAGGCAGATGTCAGCCAGCACGGTAATCTCCTCCCACACATCCGGGTCTGGCTTTGCAGCCATGTCCTCACACAGCTCAGCATGATAAGCTGAGAGCATGGATGTGACATTCAAGGCCCTGATAGAAAGCGCCGCCGCTTTATAAGCCTTCTCGTTAAGCGCACACTGGAAGCGGTCCACTTTTGAAGGCAGTGTGGGAGGTCTGGAAGATGTCGCCAACAGACGCAGGTGCAGGTGTGCAGCCACCAGCGGCTCCATGGGCGGCATCCGGAGCATGGATGCTTTCTCCATCCCTCAAAATCCAGCAAGGAAGCCACGACGGTGGGCCACGGGATGTTCAGCCTGGAAGCAGCGCATTTGCACACCGACTGCATGTTCAGCTGTGCAGCCGGGGAGGCCGGTCCATCCCGGGGAGAGGACGAGACACCGCGCTGTGCAGCCTGGGCGGCAGAAAGGAAGACATCATCTTCCTCGTCATCCTCTGATATGAGGAGCCTGTCGATGTCCTCGATCTCGTCCTCATAGTCCAATTCCAGGACATCCTCCATAGCCTGGACCGCATTGGCGGCGTACGGTTCCGGTCTGGTTTTTTAGATAAAAAGAAGCCCTGCCCCTGATGCGCGTGCACAACGTAAAAAGAGTGACAAAAGGATTAAGCTGAAAAGCAGCAGCACTGAAAAAACACGTAGCATTGATTGGCATAGTAATAAAAAAAGATTCATATGTCAAAAACTTGATTGCGAGTTCTATGTTTCAATGTATATATTTTGAGTTTCATTGAAACTTTTTTCACTTTAATTTTTTTTCACATCAGCAATTTGCACTACATTTATTTCAGATTCAAAATTATTATTTTCAGTTACAATTATATTTTCAATGCTGATTTTTATTTTAAGTGCCAATATTTGTTTTCAGTTTCATTTTAACCTGGCATCGTTTTGATGCCATACTCCTTGTTGTCAAGGTAACATCAACAAATTCATTGCAATGACTAGTGACACATGAAATCCACCTGTCTGGTATAGCAGTAGATACTTGTTCATCATGGGAAGTTTTTAGGAGAGAATCCACTAAAAGACAGACGTGCTGTCAGGAACAGGAAAATAGGTTGGCAAACGTAAATAGAACATAATTACAGAACAAGAGCAGAGAACACCTGAGAGACGGACAGATTTAAACCTGTGGTAACAAGAATAATTATGACATTATAAAAGAGAGAACATTAAAAGGATTAATGTTTTTTTTGTGTAGTGTGGGATGACATTGATTACATAGTCCAGAGAATTTGGGTATGGCCAAAGGTGGTGTGATTGTTGGTACCAAGATCATTTTAATTTCTTGTCGTCTGTTCTAGGTAGAGCTTGAGTTGGAGACTGTGAAGAAGCAGCTCCTATCTCCAGCTGACTGCAGCTCTTTAGTGAAGAAAGAAGAGCTCAACATACTAAGGTATGGAATTCCTACAATGAGTTGCAATTACTTGGGGCTTTTGCAGGATTTTACTAGTGTTCATTTAAATGTCTCAATTTTAGGCCTGATTGAATTCAACAATGTGACTATGCTGACTTTAGACATGATAAAACACAACACATTTTCCATTCCAATCAACTTTCCATTAATAATTTTAGATATAGCTGTCTGAACACCCAGCTTCTTTAGCAATAAACTGTGGCCTAATTCTCAGTTTTCAGTAGCTTTAAGCCTTAATCAACTAAAGTAAGAGAAATAAGTGCTTGGAAGATATCACACTGTGTAATAAATCGAAATAATCAGATTCACTTCATGAATTGACTTGCTGATATTACCGTATCAATCATATTCAGTTTTCTAAGTTGCATTGTATATTTATCTTGCTTAAATTACATTAAGTAAGTTAGTTGAGTAAAATTAAGCTTACTTTGTAAGTTATGAAAGAGCCATAACATAACATAGCTGGGTCAACACGAAACCTGCTGCATAACATCTACAGACCAAGCTAACAAAACAATAAAGACAAAACATTTTAGCGCTAGCTAGGACAAAAGTTTACAGTGTATATCTCTTTCATTTTTTTATGATTACACAACAAGAATTTAGATCTTAATAAAGGGATGAAATTCTGTTACTGTGTACTGACTTTTGTACAGTTTTGCTGATGGGGGCGCTACAGTCTTTTAGTGGTGCAACGGATCAATGTCTTCGGTTCGGCACACACATGATTGATTTATGGAAAAAAAAGTTGCGCGCAAGTTCAGTCCACACACAGT
Organism: Valencia hispanica; assembly: GCA_963556495.2. Classification (NCBI taxonomy): domain Eukaryota; kingdom Metazoa; phylum Chordata; class Actinopteri; order Cyprinodontiformes; family Valenciidae; genus Valencia; species Valencia hispanica. The sequence goes on from OY747703.1 coordinate 10,509,882, forward strand.
GTGGTCATTGCGAGCGGAGGAACAGAGGAGCTTGAACTCCCAAATCCCCTGTATGGGAACATTTTGGCTTCCCTGTCAAATTTAACGATGAAGGAAAGAGGTTAGTGGATAAAACTGTGATGGTGTGTAGGCACTATGGCACAAGAAAGCCTTATGACAGTGGAAACACATCAAGCATGGCCACGCATTTGAAGCGACATCAGCCCGGTGTTTCTCTGACAGGAATGAAAACGAAGCGTGCTCAATAGCTGCTTATCTCCGCAGCATTTAACCAGCCCCTTCCTGCACAATCTGACTGGGCTAAAGCCATCACAAACGGTATCAGTGGGTTTATAGGTGCATACATGAGCCCATGTTTAGTTGTGCAAAACGAGGGCTTTAAACATGTTGAAAGTGCTTGAGCCATGTTACATCCCGTCGTGCACCCACTTTAGCGAAAAGATTGTGCCAGATCTTTATAAGCAGGAGAAGAAAAAAGTTGTGGATGAACTATCCTGAGCATCCTGTGTTGTGCTCACAATAACCCTCACTTCAACACAGCAGACAGGGAGGTTAGAAGTCCGGTGCTGCATACCATATAGGGTGCTTTGCACATGTAGTGATTTGGCATCACAGAAGGGAATCTCAGTCAATAGGATGGACTGCCACTTCGGGAGGATCAGGAAGGTGGTTTCCTACTTCCACCGAAGCACAAAAGCTGCTCATGTGCTTAAGACGAAGCAAGAAATGCTAAAGCTGCCTACTCAGAAGCTCATACATGATGTCCCAACAAGGAGGAACTCCACTTATATGGTGGAGCGTTATCTGGAGCAGCAGGCAGCTATATACTCTGCACTGACCGACAAGACCCAGAAGTAAATGTCAAAGACATCATCACCCTGTCTGATGATGATGTGAGAGGGGCAGAGGAGGTCCTCCAAGTGCTTAAACCCCCTCAAAACGGTTACATCTCTGCTGAGCACTGAAACTTCACCATCTGTGACAATGATCCTGCCACTGAAAGCAAGGATTCTACAATCCATGGCTCTAAGTACTCATCACACAGCACCATCACTCAAGATGTCAAGACTGCCATTAGAGAGAACCTGAAGCCCAGATACACTTCACCCCGTACTCTACAGGACTACCTTCACAGATCTACTGCCCTGGATCCGAGGTTCAAGTCCCTATCTCACATAGACCCTGACCTATGCCAGAGGACATACAGTGACCTCACCACTGAGATTGCGAGAAGTCTGGTCACTGAGGACTGTGATGAGGTAAATAAAATGAATATTATTTTTAAAATTATCCATAAAAAAAAAATTCTGTAATAATGGCTTTTATTAAATGTTATTGCCACATGAAAGTAAATAATAGGTTTAATTAATCAAAAAAAAATTTTTTTCTGCGGGGTAAAGCAGCAGAGCCAACAGGAGCAAACTTGGACACATCTCCTCCACAAAAGAAGTCGGCGATGGCAGAGCTTTTTGGAGAGACCTTTGCCAGCAGAGACAGACAGCAAGACTCCTGCTGACATCATCAAAGAGGAGGTGGCATCCTACCTGGCAGCAAGTGGCATTACAGTGGATGGTGATCCACTGACATGGTGGAAAAGCAATGAGTGTAAATACCCTCATATTGCCAAAATTGCAAGATGTTATTTCGCTGTACCAGGCTGGACAGTTCTCAACAGCAGGGGACATAGTGACTGCAAAGAAGTCCACACTCTCCCCAGACAATGTAGACATTGTCTTTTTGAAAAAGAATTTGAAATTATAGGCTCATGTATGCTTTGCTTTCTTTCTTTTTTTCTTCTTTGATTATGGGAACATAGGGTTTTTGTCACTCTGCACGTTTCAAGAAGATAATGTGAAGCACATGTGCCTTGTGTTTAAACTTTAAGTTGTGTTTTTTTAATGGTCATTGGTCCATGTTTAAAGGAAGGAGATATATGCCTTTTTATGTTGCACTTTAAGTTGTTTTTCATTAACTTCAATAGAAGATATTATGCCTTGTGCAGTTTAAATTGATTTTATATATTTTAATTTAAAAGTGTTAATTAAAAAAAAGACAAAAGTTTTGTTTATCTGTCTTATTCTTTTTTTTTTGCCGCTTCGAAAAATGATCTGATCCATGACTCTGATCTGAGTAATGATCCAAACCATGACATTTTTGATCCGTTGCACCCCTACAGTGTTTATAGGGGCACTTCAAGTTTATATCTGCACAACAACTTGACAGATTTACACCAAACGTAGGAGAGCTGTCCATAACTAGACTCTGAGGCCACCCTTTGAAGATGATTATGAAGTAGGCGTGGCTTATATGCTATCTCACATTTGACCTATGAACTCAGTCAAATCAAAAATGTTGTCGGGGAAATCAAAGATCGTATGCTTTATTGCACCCCTCCAAACCAAACCTCCAAAGGCTCAAAGTCAATTAATGTGAAACTTTGCTTGGTGAGATGGGACAAGTAGCTGACCAAACAATGTGGACAGATTTTTGAAAAAAAATTTTAGTTTATGATTAATGTACGAACAAACCTTTTTGCAGAAAATAATTTATTGTGCATTACTTTAGAATAGTTTAACCGTTTTCTATAGTTTTCATACCAATTGTGCCTACGGTTAAAGCGGCAGTCCGGAGAATATAGTTATGTATGAAATTGTTATAAATCTGTAAAATTATGAGTTTTAACCCTATGATGTACTGCTGGTGCTCTACAACATTTGTTATTCTTCCTAATTCCCACCTTCCTCCCATAGACCCAGCAGCTTAAAGTAAAGTGCATGTCTCCATTTTCAACCTGATCCAACTCTAAGGGTGCTATAAATAGGTAAAATTTATGCAGCTAAAATGGCTAAATGGATTTGGATGAAACTTGCTGGATATTTTCATGATTAAACCCGGAGACTCTGTTATCCATATGGTAATGTTTAGTCAAAGTGGGTGTGGTTTATGTACAAAAATCTAGGTGTAACCCTTTACCTCTGGAATAATTCACAAAAAATATCTCATGGAATTTAGAGGGCTAAAACGTTGAGCATATGTTCAATATATGAAGCCAAAAAGTATTGGACAAAATTGCAGTTCTATATCAATGTTTGTCACTCTTATTTGTGAAGAGTTAACAAGGCTAGTAGTTGTAGCTTGTGAAAATGATGGACCACTTCCTGTAGAAATGTTGTGGATAAAATCTTTAGAATGAGAGCCGGTTCCTTCTGTCATTTGAGAATGTATCACATTATGTTGATCAACACGGAGAACAGCGTACACAGAGCGTTTGCATAAGCTGACCTGCCCAACCCATAAACATTACATAGTATTAAGCAATCATTTTATTTTCTATCTTACCAAAGACTCCCCTCTGCTTGAGAAGAAGTGGTCTGTACCAGCCTGATAGTCATGCCTGAGCCTGTCCTTCAAGACTAGTACGTTAGATACGTAATGTAGTAGTAGATAGGTAATGCACTGACATCCATCATTCTCCAATCAAACATAAATCTTCTTATTCCAAAAGATGATGCTTTTTGGCTAATAACTCCTAAACGATAACTTCTGTTCGGCCAAATGTCCTACAATTTATGTTGGGTTCCATTTTCGTCAAATGAACTGAACAGATTGTTGGACGGCTGGAAGCCATTTTTCATAGATGGACTGAGCAGACCACATTTCCCAGCAATCCTAGCGATGACCCCCAACACACTCCTATTGGTCTGTAGCCACCAATGCATCAACGATGACATCACAGCCAAAAGCCTATAAGAGTGGTATTGGCGGCCATTTTTAAACTGTTCTTAGCAGAAGTTTTCAACAGAAACTCCTACTACACAGAGGACATCTCACCGTTGAAGATTCTCTTTTGTTCTGACCCGCTGGACCGGGAAGAACCCTTATTTCAAAGCTTCGAAGTGCCCTTGCTGTCTGCGTATCTAGCTTGGGTTATATCCAGACTCTTCCAAGACAGTTCGTTATGACGTCGACCTGCAATCCGGCCTGCAGCTGGGACACAGTCCTAAATATCCTGTGCAGGTTTTCTAACTCTTCCTTTTCTTGCTCAACTATGGACACATTTTGCTCTCCTCCTCATGGACCGGACTTCCCTCTACGCAAAGTAGTACTGAACCGGTTCATTTATGCTAATCTGGTGTCTGAGCAGAGATAAATAGAGAAAATAGAGTTCTTAACGAGTTAGATGTTGTTTATTGTTGGTTTAAAGTGTTGGCTCATTTGGCGTCGCACGCATTTGAACTGTATTTGCTGTGTTTGAAACTTTTTTTTAATCCTGATCGGATCCTACCCTTTCTTTCTTTTTCCTTCCTCTCTCTGTCTCTCGCTCTCTGATCACCTGGTCGGCAGAGTCGGACTCGGTCCGATCTGCGTTAACTGGTTTTAGCTGAAAGATTATCTCCATTGTTCCTTTGTCTGTTAGCTAAAGCAGAGGCCTTCCACATGGACGCTACACCCCAAGTGCTCTGTCCACTATAAACAGAGCTAAGTTTTATGGTCCTTTGTTCCACAGGCTATTTTAGTTGAGCCCCCTGAAGTGAAGGCAAATCAGACAAAACTCGCTCACTCTGTGTCACAACATTTGGCACACTTCTAAGCGTTTGAACCACAATAAATATGATTCCTTTTTGAGCACCCCATTGTATTTAACAAACTAATAATTATATGTACCAATGCAGCATACGCGATTGTGCTTTTCTTTTTTGAAAAGGTTTTAGATTAAGGTTGTTGAAAATATTTGGGAAGTTTTGTACATGACTAGTCATCGGTGAATATTTTAAGATTTCTATGAAGTATTCTGGATCTTTTTTTTCCATTTATGTCACTAATAATGATATTGCCTAAATGAAGGCTAATACATTTTGGTATAAAAGCAAATGAGTCTAGAGGTGATAAAACATTTATTGTGTTCCCCATAAAGTCATGGTGATTTGAGCATATATTGGGAATTTTACAATTTTGACATTTTTATGACTTTTTTTATTTGGATAGTCATCGTGGAAATGACATTTAACCATATTTGATTGAAAAAGTATCGGCTCGTAAAAAAATAGAAATTAAAGAATACGATTCTACATGTAGAAATTACCATTTGAGAATATTTTGGTCATTTATATGACAAAATATGAATTTCTTATTAATTTATTAATTTTGGTCATTGTATAAAACAATAGTTATCTTTTATTTTTTACTAAAAACCATTTCAACAAGGGACATGAATAAAACATATTTTCCAAATATTTAGGTTATTAATTAATTGGGCATTTTAAATGAATTTATTTGTGCAAACCATTCTTGTATCAAGTAGTAGTTAACAGTTTATTATTGAAAAAATGCTAAAAGAATATGATTCCATGTTTACATGACCATGTGAAATTTTTTTTGGTAATTTCCTAATAGATTAGACTTTTTATTAATTTATCAATATACATCATTGTTGTAGTAAATAGTAGTGAACAATTTATGATTGAAAATGTACTTGATATAGGGAAGTGGAAATAAGATAACATGATTCCATATGTAGACAGGAATTTAATTTAAAAAATGCAGTACACTGCATTAGGTAGACCATTGTAATCACATGAGCATTGTAATGACATAATCTTTATGGAGTAGGGGGACTGAGAGTGTGAAAGGAGGGCAGAGCCAACGACTAACTTGCTTTTACATTACTACCCATAGGTTAAATGTGCTGTAATGGCAACACCGTTAAGGAGTGAGCGCATTTCTGCAAATTTCTAAATCGATTGACGTGTGAAGAGACCTGGTTACCCCATGTGAACGTGACACATGGAGGAGATCATGCTGGTAAGGGCAGGGCCAGGGATGAACTTCCTGAGTTAAGCTTGGAACTCATTGATTACAACTTGCAGTTCTAGTTTCATCATGTTCCTCTCAAATTGTTGTCACCTAATACAAGGAATGGACACTAGTTGTTAAATGTATTAACTGTTAATATGGATTATGACACATCATAATTGAACTACAGTCTCTGGTAGACTCTTGTTTTACACATCAAAAGAAAAAGGATACATTTTCACGAAAACCTTTGAGCTACACCTGCCAAACGTGGAAGTGTCTGAGGCAGGACATTTTGGAAACGCATTGGATTAGATATTTGTGCGCCTCAAATTTGTTGTTCATGTATTAGTAGGTATTGTAGTGACCTCTGACATCTGCTTATTGGGGCCTGCCAAAGCAATGCAGGGAGAAGCAGTGCAGTGCATTCCGAAGCAATGGCTAAAAATTTTAAGGCAGATAAATGTTTAACCTCGCCCTAACAATCACAAATTTTGCTCTACTCAAATGATTTTCCGTACACTGATAGCTGCATCTGTTGATGTTAACACGATCTTTTCTGAAGATCTCTAGGTCTCATGGTTTTCTTTAAAAGCTCTCCAAAGCGCAAAGAGGGAGAAGAATTCCAACCAGATTCTAGAAAATTCTCCTATACTTCAAAATGGAGGTTATCAGGATTTTCATGAGCTGAGCCTTAGCGCAAGAAATCTCTCTCTCATTTGTTCTTGGACTGGGAATTAGGTATAGATTTGTACTTTTCAGTGATTGGAGATAAAAGATAACCGTCACTGACGGTTCTATAATTTTTTCGATACCATGTGTAGTTTTCGAACAGCAGCTAGCTATTTTCAATTCAGTTTCAATTCAGTTTATTTATATAGCGCCAATTCACAACAGATGTCATCTCAAGGCACTTAACAAGAAGTCATTTCAATACAATTATACAAACATTCCAATCAGTTAAAAAGTTTCCTATTTAAGGAATCCCAGCAGATTGCGTCAGTCATTGGCGTGAGGTTGGGCAGATTTCCAACCACAGCAATCCTTCAGCAATCCCTCATACTGAGCAAGCATGTAGCGACAGTGGAGAGGAAAAACTCCCCTTTAACAGGAAGAAACCTCCAACAGAACCAGGCTCAGTAGGAGCAGCCATCTGCCACAACCGTCTGGGGGTTTGAGAAGACAGAGCAGAACACAGAAGGAACAGAAGATCCGATATAAGAGAACTTTCTATGTTACAGAAAGTAAAAAGTTGATAACAGGACACAGTGGATGTTCAGTTACTGAGAGGATCATCCCAGTCGATGACCCCCGTCCAACAGGGCATTGCAGCCAAGCAGGATATTTGAACCCTTTCTCTGACTCAGAATTTGGCTTAGTCAGAAGAAGAGATCAGTTGACATAGATCAAAGACAGGCTAATGACAGCCTTGATACCATGCAAGCTACAGTGGTGTATGTGCGTGTCTGGGAGTGCGAACGAGCATCAGAAAACATGGCGTTTAAGGAAAGAGCCCAATCAGCCTGCAGAGCTGTGGATCCTCAATATGTTAATTTAAATGCGCTCTTCTAAAAACAGACATACAGTGGCTTGCAAAATTATTCGGCCCCCTTGAATTTTTCTGCATTTTGTCACATTACAGCCACAAACATGAATACATTTTAATGGAATTCCACGTGAAAGACCAATACAAAGTGGTGTACACGTGAGAAGTGGAACGAAAGTCATACATGATTCCGAAATGTTTTTACAAATAAATAACTGAAAAGTGGGGTGTGCGTAATTATTCAGCCCCCTGAGTCAATACTTTGTAGAACCACCTTTTGCTGCAATTCCAGCTGCCAGTCTTTTAGGGTATGTCTCTACCAGCTTTGCACATCTAGAGACTGAAATTCTTGCCCATTCTTCTTTGCAAAACAGCTCCAGCTCAGTCAGATTAGATGGACAGCATTTGTGAACAGCAGTTTTCAGATCTTGCCACATATTCTCGATTGGATTTAGATCTGGACTTTGACTGGGCCATTCTAACACATGGATATGTTTTGTTTTAAACCATTCCATTGTTGCCCTGGCTTTATGTTTAAGGTCGTTGTCCTGCTGGAAGGTGAACCTCCGCCCCAGTCTCAAGTCTTTTGCAGACTCCAAGAGGTTTTCTTCCAAGATTGCCCTGTATTTGGCTCCATCCATCTTCCCATCAACTCTGACCAGCTTCCCTGTCCCTGCTGAAGAGAAGCACCCTCAGAGCATGATGCTACCACCACCATATTTGACAGTGGGGATGGTGTGTTCAGAGTGATGTGCAGTGTTAGTTTTCCGCCACACATAGCGTTTTGAATTTTGGCCAAAAAGTTCCATTTTGGTCTCATCTGACCAGAGCACCTTCTTCCACATGTTTACTGTGTCTCCCACATGGCTTGTGGCAAACTGCAAACAGGACTTCTTATGGTTTTCTTTTAACAATGGCTTTCTTCTTGCCACTCCATAAAGGCCAACTTTGTGGAGTGCACGACTAATTGTTGTCCTATGGACAGATTCCCCCACCTGAGCTGTAGATCTCTGAAGCAAGTCCAGAGTCACCATGGGCCTCTAGACTACAATTCTGATCAGCGCTCTCCTTGTTCGGCCTTTGCTTGCCTTTTATTTGAGTTTAGGTGTCTTGGTAGGTTTACAGTTGTGCCAAACTCCTTCCATTTCTTAATGATCGCTTGAACAGTGCTCCGTGGGATGTTCAAGGCTTGGGAAATCTTTTTGTAGCCTAAGCCTTCTTTAAATTTCTCAATATCTTTATCCCTGACCTGTCTGGTGTGTTCTTTGGACTTCATGGTGTTGTTGCTCCCAACATTCTCTTAGACAACCTCTGAGGCCGTCACAGGGCAGCTGTATTTGTACTGACATTAGATTACACACACGTGCACTCTATTTAGTCATTAGCACTCATCAGGCAATGTCTATGGGCAACTGACTGCACTCAGACCAAAGGGGGCTGAATAATTACGCACACCCCACTTTTCAGTTATTTATTTGTAAAAATGTTTGGACTCATGTATGATTTTCGTTCCACTTCTCACACCACTTTGTATTGGTCTTTCACGTGGAATTCCAATAAAATTGATTAATGTTTGTGGCTGTAATGTGACAAAATGTGGAAAAGTTCAAGGGGGCCGAATACTTTTGCAAGCCACTGTATGTCTCTTTTTAGAAGAGCGCATTTAAAATCTGTGAGGCAGACACTCTGTTTACTTTTAAGGCCAGGCTTAAAACTTTCCTTTTTGATAAAGCTTATAGTTAGAGTGGCTAAGGTCATCCTGAGCTATCTCTGTAGTTATGCTGCTATAGGCTTAGACAGCTGGAGGACAGACGTACCAATTTTCTTCACTCGGCTACTTCCTTTTCTCCTACGACTCTCCAGTTGTATTACAGTACATTCTGTTATTTCGACTGTTAACTTTGTTTTCTCAGTGTTTTTCTCTCCATAGAAGATATACCTGGTCTGGTATCCTGCTTGGCTGCAATGCCCTGTTGGACGGGGGCATCGCCTGGGAAGATCCTCCCAGTAACTGAACATCCACTGTGTCCTGTTTTTAACTTTTTACTTTCTGTAACGTATAAAGTTCTCTTATATCAGATCTTCTGTTCCTTCTGTGTTTCTGCTCTGTCTTCTCAAACCCCCAGACGGTCGTGGCAGATGGCCGCTCCTACTGAGCCTGGTTCTGTTGGAGGTTTCTTCCTGTTAAAGGGGAGTTTTTCCTCTCCACCGTCGCTACATGCTTGCTCAGTATGAGGGATTGCTGAAGGATTGCTGTGGTTGGAAAGTCTGCATCAACGGGGCCCAACCTCACGCCAATGACTGACGCAATCTGCTGGGATTCCTTAAATAGGAAACTTTTAACTGATTGGAATGTTTGTATAAATGTATTGAAATGACTTCTTGTTAAGTGTCTTGAGATGACATCTGTTGGGAATTGGCGCTATATAAATAAACTAAATTGAATTGAATTGAAAATCACACATTGAGGATCCACAGCTCTGCAGGCTGATTGGGCTCTTTCCTTGAGCGCCATGTTTTCTGATGCTCGTTCGCACTCCCACACACGCACATACACAACACACAGACACCGAGAAACAGCTGTGGAGAGGAGCTCAATTTAGATTACCATACAGAGAATGGTTCCATATGACTGATGAGATTTTACCAGTCTTAACCATAGACTGTATAATTACTGGACGAAGCATCGGTGACGTCACCCTTAGGTTTCTCACGATCAAAAATGAAGCCAAATGGGCGGTTCCCACCGCCGCCATCTTGGCTGCGTCACGCGTCTCGTCACTCCCAGAAAATACAAAAATGGGCAAAGAGGTGGAGCTGGGAGGGCGGGGGCGGATGATTGACACTCTGAGCCGATGTAGCCAGGAGCTAGTCCTGGAGCTAACTGAAGCTAATGGAGGTTAGCGGGCCCCTTTAGCCTGAAAGCCGTGGTGGAGAAACTCTGCTACCCTCTTCCATCCAGGCTGTAAATACAATATTAAATCGGTGAGTTAACATTTAAATTATTTATTTAAATGAAATTATCATTAACTTAATGCAAGTTTTCAATAATATTTTTAACTTAGTTAATAATAGTGTATGAGATCTATTTAGTCCATGCATGAGATACATGTTCAGGGTAAGTTAGTTAGGATAGTTCACATATTTGTTTGTATTTACCCTAATTGTTAGTGATTGTACTACCATGTAGGATCTCCCAGTTAAGAAACGGTTCCCACAGCTATTGTAAATTTAACAGCTAATTATATTTTTTATTTTGAAGGTGAAATGAGCACAACTCAATGCACAACATCTTAACCTGTTCCGTTTGTAGTTTCCCAGCGTGATTAACTAGCTACTTTGTTAGGAGTTCAGCTAGCATGAGCTTCATCTACAAAATAACGTTCAGAAATATTATTTTACTTACCGAAGAAAATTGAGCAGAGACTTCTTAGACGGTCTGTTAATGCAATCAGCACCACAGCAAGCCATCTTTGTCCAATAAGTGCACGATTTATATCTAAACACTAATAAAGTTTACAGATACATCTGATGCTCAAGTTCAGAGAAAGGAAATGGCCAAAGTCTTAACGTGAGTCCCAGGCTGAAGGCCCTCCCCGGAGCAAGGGGGGGGGGGGGGGGGGGGGGGGGTTGGTAAGCAGTCTACGGCAACAAGATACAGAGCCAAGGTGAAGGCGAAGATCAACGATAAGAGGTGGAGACATAAGCATTTCCTACACTGTCATATCATGGGAATTGTTAACTCACTCCCAAACAAGTGCGATAAATTAGAGGCTGTACAGGGAGTGGAGTCTGATCTGTCTGGCAACTCACCGGACTCATTTGTGGACATACCCGGCTTCACAGCTGTGCAAGCAGATAGAGATCCACGGAGGAGCCGAGCTGGGGGAGTTATTTTATTCTTCAATCAGTGATGGGTTAGCCCCTGGAAAGTGACTGCCAAACAGAAAGTATGTTGTCCCAATATTGAACTGCTGGCAGTTGGTTTCTGACCATATTACCATGGGAGATTCCATACGTGGCTGTTATAACCGTTGATGTTCCTCCAAGAGCAGTTCCTTTAGCGGAGTGTAACGTTGTTGCTAGGATACAGACCCAGCAACCAGAGACTCTCATTGTGATCACAGGGGATTTTAATCATGTCTCTCCGTCCTCCTGACTGACTTGGTACAGTATGTGGATTTTCTAACATGTGAAGCTAAGACACTAAATCTATTCAATGCCAACCTGAAGGAGACATACAGGACTGTACCTATCCCTCCACTGGGCAGATCTGATCACGACATGGTCTATCTCCAACACATACAAACCACATGTACAGTCGCTTCCTGTTACCACAATATCTTTCAGGAAGTGGTCACCAGAGGCAATTAATGCACTGAGAGACTGTTTTAACTGAACAAACTGGGATGTACTGCTGGAGGAGCAGAAGATGGACATAGACAGGAGTGTTGACATCATCACTGATGTCTTCTGTAGGGACGCAGTAATTCTGGTTATAAGCCATCCTAATATTAAACCATGGATCACCAGTGACATCAAAAGCTTCCTTAACCAGAATAAGATAGGGATTCAAGGATGGCGATAAGGAGAAGCAGAGGAGTGTGCAATGGGAACTGGAAAAGACTCTGAGGTGTGCTAAGGTGGAGTACAAGAGGAAGGTTGAGAAATAGCTGGAGAACAGAGACATCAAAGAGTTGTGGAGAGGGATGAAGACCATCACTGGGTACAAACTGAAGAACACCCAGTCTGTAGAAGATGATGCATATAAAGCCAACTCCTTCAACCAGTACTACATCAGGATTGATACTGCTTCTCCCTACACCTTTGCAGTTAGTCCTGATAGTTCTGCGGCTGCTCCTTCCACGTCTGCAGCTGCTTTCTCCACCTCCATGTCTCCCGCTGCTCCCTCCACATCTGTGGCTGCTCCCTCCAACTCCATGTCTACAGCTGTTTTCTCTACCTCCAGGTCTGTGGCTGCTTTTTCCACCTCCACATCTACAACTGCTACCTCCACCTCCATGTCTGTGGCTGCTCCCATCACACCTTCAGCTGCTTACTCCACCTCCACTTCTGCTCCCTCCATATCTGCAACTGCTTTGTCCACCTCTGCAGCTGCTCCTTCCACGTTTGCATCTACTCCCTCCACGTCCGCAGCTGCTTCCTTCACCTTCACCTCCACGTCTGTGGCTGCTCTCTCCACTTTCACATCAGCAGCTGCTATCTCCGCGTCTGTAGCAGCTGTTCCCTCCACCTCTGCATCTGCTCCCTCTACTACCGTGGATACTCACTCCACTTTCAACACCTCTGCTAAACCCCCTCCCCCCCTTCCCCTCTCCCCCTCCTTAGCTGCTCCGACTGTTGATAACAGAAGAAGTGGGCGTTTAAGTTCAGGAAACTTCAACCAGACAAGGCTGTTGGTCTCGATGGAGTTTGTCCAAGGCTTCTGAAGGACTGTGCAGGACAACTAGCAGTTCCTCTGCAGAGGCTCTTCAATTTGAGCCTTCAGATGGAAAAGGTCCCTGTGCTGTGGAAGACTTCATGTCTCATACTGGTGCCCGAAATAGGGCGACGGGTAGAGCTGAATGACTACAGACCGGTGGCATTGACATCCCACATCAAGAAGTCCTTGGAGCAGCTCCTTGTTCATCGAATGAAATTGCAGGTTGCTGAGGAACTAGACCCCCTCCAGTTTGCTTATCGGGAACACTTAGGCGTTGAAGATGCTGTCTTTTACATGCTGCACTGCACATACACCTACCTGGATGTGCCTGGTTCTTATGTCAGGATCATGTTCCTCGACTTCTCCAGCACATTTATCACTATAAAGTCTCCCATTCTGAGAAACAAAAGTTATGGGTACAGGTGTAGCCCCCCTCCCTGACATCCTGGATTATGGACTATTTAAAATCCAGACCTCAACACATCAGTGTGGGGAGATGTGTTTCTGGGACACTGGAATGCAGCACTGGGGTCCCACCGTGGACCACTGTACAGATCAGACTTTAGATACTCCTGCCACATCCAGAAGTATTCAGATGACACGGCTGTTGTGGAATGTGTGAGTGGTGTACAGGAGGGGGAGCACAGGGAACTGGTCTTTTCCTCAACACCATCAAGACTAAGTACCTGGTGGTGAACTTCAGGACATCTGAACCACCAAGACAGCCAGTTTGTTTAGATGGAGAGAAAATAGAGACTGCAGAGACCTCTAGATAAAGTGGGGCAAAAAAGTATTTGGCAACCACCCTCTTTGCAAGTTGTCCCACTTAAAAAGATGCGATAGGTCTGTAATTCTCATCATAGGTACGCTTCAAGTGTAAGAGACAGAATGTAAAAGAAAAACCCAGAAAATTACACACTATTGTGGTGGAAAAATTCTTATGTAATTAGGATTTAAGTATATATTCTCTGTCTAGTGAATGCATCTAGGGCAAGATGACAAAGTTATTGTTCCAGCTTAATGTTATGATAAAGATGTGTCTGGTCACCAGAGAGACAGATGCCGGGGCAGCAAGATAACGGTCTAGCCTTGGATGTGCTGCTTCATACCTCGCTATCAGACTCGCATGGAGCAGCTGTCCAGAGGCTGGGCGTAAAGATTGGAGAGGACGTGCTGCAGAGATAAACAGTGATTGCTGAATACTATTTAAGCTGTTAGTCAGAAAGGTTGGGGAGGGCCATGCATGAGTAATCTCCGTCCCCTCCCTGTTTTGGCCAAAGCATGTTTGTATTAAATACTTAAACGGCTTCTAGGATTCAGTCTTCTTTATTATGGAAACCCTGAGGTATTTTCTACTATTACACTATGAGTTTTTAATAAGAATTTATTCATATAATCGTACAGAAAATAACCATTTGGCACTTACAAACAACCAAGAATTCTGGCCCTCACAGACCTGTTATTTCTTCTTTAAGAAGCTCTTCTATCCTCCACTTGTCACCTGTATTAATGGCACCTGTTTGAACATATCTGTATAAGACACCTTCAAACAGTCAGACTCAAACCTCCACCATGGCCAAGACCAAGACCAGAGAGTGGTCGAAGGACACCAGAGACAAGATTGTACACCTGCACAAGACTGTGATGAGCCAATCTACAATAGGCAAGCAGCTTGGTGAGAAGGGATCAACTGTTGGAGCAACTAATGGATCACTGAAAATCTCCCTCGACCTGGGGCTCCATGCAAGATCTCACCTCATGGGGTATACATGATCTTGAGAACGGTAAAGAAACAGTCCAAAACACAGGGGGAACTGGTAAATGATCTGAAGAGGGCTGGGACCACAGTATCAAAGGCTAATATTAGTAACACACTACGTAGGCCATAGATTAAAATCCTGTTTAAGCCAGCACATGTCCAGGCGCATCTGGATGTTCCAGAGGTGGATTGGGAGAATGTCATGAGACCAAAATAGAAATCTTTGGTACAAACGCCACTTGCTGTGTTTGGAAGGGGAAGAATGCTGAGTTGTATCCCAAGAACACCATACCCACTCTGAAGCATGGAGGTGGAAACAGTATGCTTTGGGGCTGCTTTTCTGCAAAGCGGACAGGACGACTGATCCGTATTAAGGAAAGGATAATTAGGGTCATGTATCATGAGATTTCTGGCAAAAACCTCCTTTCATCAGTGTAAGCATTGAAGATGAAACGTGGCTGGATCTTCCAGCATGACACTGATCCCAAACACACCACCCGGGCAACAGAGTGGCTACATAAAAAGCATTTTAAGGTTCCTGAGTGGCCTAGCCAGTCTCCAGACCTCAATCCAATAGATAATCTGTAGAAAGCTTTTAAAGTCCATGTTGGCCAAGGACAGCCCCAAAACATCACAGCTCTAGAGATCTGCATGAAAGAATGGGCCAAAATATCAGATACAGTGTGTGCAAACCTGGGGAAGACCAACTGGAAACATTTGGCCTCCATCATTGCCAATGAAATGAACTTGTGTTATTGGCCAAATACTTTTTTCCTGCACCATTATACAAATAAATTATTTAACAATCATACAATGTGATTTCCTGGGAAAACAAATTACGTTTTGTCTCTCACAGTGGAAGTGTACCTATGATGAAAATTATAGACCTCTTTTTCATCTTTTTAAGTGAGACAACTTGCACAATCAGTGGCTGCCAAATACTTTTTTTGCCCCGCTGTACCTGCTAGTACTTCTGGACCAGAAACTGGAGTAGACCACTAACACAGACTCAGTCTCCAGGAAAGGACAGTCGCCTTTTCTTCCTCAGGCGGCTAAAGTCCTTCGATGTCTGCAGTGACATGCTGCAGATGTTGTTCTACACAGTCATTGGAAGTGTGAGCACCCTCCATGATGTCCTGACCAGGCAGAGAAACGGCGGCAGTGAAAGGTTGATCTCTCTGAGGTGCAGGACTGAGAAGTTAAGGAGATAGTTTGTCCCTGCAGCCATGAGACTGTTCAACAGCAACATCAAACATGTTTCTTATATAATTTATTTGTTAATTATATATCTAACTATGTGTGCACTGGACAAAGTGAATATCCTCTTTTTGAGGATAAACCATCCATCTGGCCGGGTGTCCATCCACACACCCACCCACATCCTAACGTTACCTTTTTAGCTAATACCTGCATTTCAGCTAATTTTGACATACAACCTAAGCTTCACATACTAAATTGAAGCAAGCTGATGTTAGTCTCTAGTGATAGCCCACATGCTACAGTTAGCCTTTTAGCTAACATTAGCATTTTAGCTATTTTTCACATAAAAGCTAAACTTCACATACTGAATGGAGTAAGCTGATGTTAGTCGCTAGTGATAGCCCACATGCTACAGTTAGCCTTTTAGCTAACATTAGCATTTTAGCTAATTTTCACATGAAATTTTCATATGATTCTAGAATTGCGCTGCTCTGGGTGGCTGCATGTTGGAGTGGCTCTGTTGGCTACATATTAAGTTTTGGTTTTTTTGTACATTGGTTCCTCTGTTTTCTTGAGGAAGATTGCATTTTTTTGACCTGCACACTTTCTAGTTTTTGGTGCTGTGAAGCTGGAAGGATTTTTGCTGTAAATGTTTCATCTTTTGATAACTTGTTATGATGCATAACCATGGCAACAGTGTGGTTTACAGCCAGGAGCAGCTGAGTAACATCTCAAAAGCTGAAATAATAACTCAACTGAAGCCACAAATCCCTGATGAGTTGATAAGGAGGAGACGTGGATGCAGGACAGGAGCAAAAAGGAGACTGAGAAGGAGGAAGTTCAAGCCATCTCTTCCATCGATCATATTGGGCAACGTGAGATCACTGGCTAACAAGATGGATGAACTCCAAGCCCTTACAAGGACTCAGCCAGAGTATCGGGAATTCAGTGTTATGCGTTTTACTGAGATGTGGCTGCAGGATCATATCCCCGACTCCAACATCTCTCTGCCAGGCTTTCTGACTGTACGAGCAGACAGATATCTGAAGACGATTGAAGTTGTTGCTAAGCTACAGACCCAGCTCCCCAATGCATTTGTGGTAATATCTGGTGATTTTAAACATGCCTCGATGTCGTCTACACTTCCAACATTTCAACAGTTTGTCAGCTGCTCCACAAGAGAAAACAAAACCTTGGATTTGTTTTATGCAAATATAAAGGATGCATACATGTCCAAACCAAGACCTCCTCTTGGACAATCAGATCACAGTCTTATTTTTCTCTGTTCAGAATATAAACCACTTGTTCAGAGGCAACCTGGGACAAAACGAACTGTGTGAAAAGGGTCACAGGAAGCTGAAGAAGCCCTGCAGGGTTGTTTTACGACCACAGACTGGATGACTCTTTGCCAAGCACATGGACAAGCACATGGAGAGGACATCAATGCCATGACAAAGATCACAGGCTTTATGGACAAGAAGGATTGGATAGCTGGAAGTCTGGACAGAGCCAATGAACTGAACACATTCTTCAACAGGTTTAGTTCAGAAACTAGCTCAGCATCCCCCTCTCCTGTTCCCAGCCAAACAGACATCCCACTCTCCCCTGATCAACAGCTTCCCTGTTACACCTCGGATGTTTTATCATGGACTCTTCTGATTCCACAAGTTAGACTTCAACCAAGTCAGGAAATGCTGCTACCCCCTTTGCCTCCCCCTCTCACTTGTCTGTCTCCAAAAGTCAGGTGAAGAGGCAGCTGGAAAAACTGAACCGGAACAAGGCTGCAGGGCCAGATGGTGTAACCCCAGAGTCCTGAAGGCCTGTGCACAGCACCTCTTAAACCTTAGCCTACCTCAGGCGAAGGTTCCAGTGTTTTGGAAGATATCCCGTCTTCTTTCTGCTCTCCACGAGGATTGACTCTTTTCTCTTTCCCTCCCTACTGTTTTCTACTTCTGCATTCTTTTGTCTTGTCAACTATTTTTGGAGCCTCTCTCTGCATTCTCCTCCGGAAAGAACAACCATGGTTCTGGATCTACTTCTGGTCAGCTGGTCTCTTAATGCAATTAATAAAAAAAAATTTCCTAGAGAACGGCTAAAAGGGAGAGCCGAGTTGTTCAGATGGAACATCGTGGAGGATCTTGTGTCCCTCACTTTTGACCATCGAGGACGTTGGAAACATTTATATAATTGGATTCATGATAACCGGATATCTGCTGATTATCGCAGGTGGATTTTCTGAGGTATTGTAAACTTCAAGCTTAAAGGCAGCTATTGGCAGGCTGCCCGGGCTACAGGAAAGCTGCTGTGCTGTCAACACTCAGACTATTTGCGATGTGCGAGAAAATTGGACTCGTTTCGCTGCATGAGTAATAACTTGGAGAAGTTCTCAGCTGGCTGGAAGGTAATCTGACCCTCGATTTGGCCATTTGGACTGAACTCGAACCACTGACAGGCTCTAAGGCAAGAGAAAAAGTGATCTTCGCCTGTTTCTAAAACAACTTATCTACTGGAATTCGACTTCCTGGTCTTGGTAGACCAAACAAAAACTCCCTTGGATGTGTGTGCGAAAGGACGCTCCATCCCATTCCCCACATGAGCCTGTGAGCTCCTTGACTCAGCCCCAAGGTCGCATATTACATCACAGGCGACGGACTCTGGGATTGAACTGAGAGGAGTCTCATTGTCTCACATTAATGCACACATGCATGGACGCATGCTTACGCCACAGCTACAGACATGCACACGCTCCTGGATTTCAAAATGCATGCGGTACTCTAAGACTCCTGGCCACTTTTTGGAGCGACATGATGGGGGCGTGCTTTGGATGGCCGCGACTGGTTTCTCTGTTCGGAGGGTTCCCGAACCTCCCCCCATCCCATTTGTGTTCTCAAATGTTATGATCGATACATGTGCTTATATGTTTTGGGTTTTATCACCACCTCGACTCGGCTCCCTGTAGGGGGCTGGACTGAGTTGTATTTTTTCCCCTGTTCACCTCCACTACCTATTGTGAATCATTTCTATCTGCTAAAAGGGGCGCTGGTAAAGCCGACTGCTACCATGGTCTTCCAAATCCTGTATTGTGTCAATGTTTGTAAGTGTTTGTATGATCTTGGATTAGTTGTACCGAAACTTAATTTCCCCACAGGGATTATTAAAGTATCTCTTATTCTTAGTATTATTCTTATTCCAGTACCAAAGAGAACTCACCCATCAGTCATCAATGACTATAGCCCTGACATCCCTCATCATGAAGGTCCTGGAGAGATTCCTGTTGGCACACCTGAGTAAGCAAACAAGAACGTATCAGGACCCGCTGCAGTTTGCTTATCCCTGTGGAGTTGGAGTTGTAGATGCTATCATCCATCTGCTTCAACCAACCCACTGTCACCTGGACAAAGCAGGCAGCACTGCGAGGATCATGTTCTTTGATTTCTCCAGTGCATTTAACATAATTCAGCCTGATTTGCTTTGTCAGAAACTTCTGAAGACACAGGTGGAGCCCTCAACAATAGCCTGGATCAATGACTACCTGACAAACAGACCACGGTTTGTGAGTCTGAAGAATTGTGTGTCAAACCAGGTGGTCAGCAGCACAGGAGCTCACCATTCTCACCATTCCTTTTCACTCTGTACACCTCAGACTTCCAGTACAAATCAGAGACCTGTCATCTGCAGAAATACTCAGATGACTCTGCAATTGTCGGGTGTATCAGAGATGGACAAGAAGCTGAATACAGCGAGCTGGTGGACCGCTTTGTGACATGGTGTGGAAACAATCGTCTTACCTTGAATGTGGACAAAACAAAGGAGAGGATTGTAGATTTCAGAAGAAACAGGGATAAGTGAAACACTGTTTCCATCATGGGAAAAGAAGTAAAGGTGGTTGAGGAGTATAAATACCTCGGAGTTCACCTTGAAAACAGACTGGATTGGAGACTGAACAGTGAAACCGTCTACAAGAAGGGACAGAGCAGACTGTACTAATTGAGGAAGCTTGGGTCCTTCAAGTTTTGCAGCAAGATGCTGCAGATCTACAAGTCTGCTGTGGAGAGTGTAATCTCTTCAGCCATCATCTGTTGGGGTAGCAGCATCAGAGCCAGGGATTTAAAAAGGCTAAACAACCTGATAAAGAAGGCTGATTCTGTTCTTGGGACAACTGTGGGACATCTGGAGATGATGATGCAAAGAAGGATTCTTCATAAAATCAAAAAAATATGGACAACCCTGAGCATCCTCTTCATGAGACTGTCATGCAACAACTGAGTGTCTTCAGTTGGAGGCTTCTTCAGTTTCGCTGCAATACAGACCGCTACAGGAAATCCCACAGCCATCATCATCTACAACAATTCTTAAAAAAATTAACTACAAACACTTAATTTTTTCTCTGGTATAAATAAAGTATTTTTGAATTGAAAGCTAAACTTTTTTTAAACCGAGTGGAGTAAGTTCATGTAAGTCAATATGTTAATCATATTCCACTTTTAGATGGTATTACCTTATTAGCTAATTTTTTCCTAAAAGCTACATTTAACACAATAAATGAATTAGGTTAATGTTATCACATTTTGCATATTAGCTAATATGAACATTTTGAGTCTTTTAACTTTTACTCTGGTATTAGCAGAGTAGATGGGGTGCGTTGATGTAACATAACATCCTCGAGATAGCCTACCTGTTAACATTAGCTTTTTAGCTAATGCCTCCATTTCAGCAAATTTTGACATAATGTGCAGTTCACATACTGAATGGACTCAGCTGATGTTAGTCAACATGCTAATGATAGCCAATATGCACCAGTTACCTTTTTAGCTAACTGACTTAAAACCTATAGCTCATAAACTGAATTGATTAAGTGAATGCACCTCAATATCCTAGTGATAGTCCATGTGCTAATACAAATAATACAATACAAATAGCATTTCAGCTAGCAATAGCATTTAGCTAACTTTGACATAAAAGCAAAACTAATCCACCGAATGGAGTAAGTTAATGTTAGGCTAAATGTTAGTCTTTGTCCACATGCTATTGTTACTATTTTAGCTAGCATTAGCTTTGTAGTTATTTTTCTCTTAAAAGCTACATTTAACATAGTAAATGTATTAGGTTAATGTTAGCCAAGGTGCTACATCTGCCACATTAGCTAATAAGCACATTTTTCATCTCTTTGATA
This sequence comes from Valencia hispanica, assembly GCA_963556495.2. Taxonomy (NCBI): domain Eukaryota; kingdom Metazoa; phylum Chordata; class Actinopteri; order Cyprinodontiformes; family Valenciidae; genus Valencia; species Valencia hispanica. The sequence goes on from OY747703.1 coordinate 10,530,796, forward strand.
CTTTCACGTAACACTTTGCTACAAAGATCATCTATGCTGGAATTGTGATGAAGCTCACTGGAAATAAATAGGTGAAGATAGGCCATAAGGTGAACCTGGTTTTCGTTTCCTTTCGTTCCGACCTCTGGCATCTACATACTGTTTGTTTCATAAAATAAATAAGTTCCTGCTGAGTTCAAAAGTAAAAGTTCTCCTTTTGTAATAGCACAGTTTTTTTATGATTGACATTTTTAATTCAGGACCAGTTTGTTTTGACAGTAATTTGAAAGTAGAAAAACGGCTGCCCTCGTGACACTTTCAGATCAATGCGGTGGCAGAGTTTAACCAACGTGATGACGAACTCGGAATTTAAGAGTAGCAGCAATGGTAGGGAAAATACATCTGAAACTTCTACAAAACCATGTAAACGTGTATGTAGAAAGTGCTACATGCATTTAACATCTGTGAAACATGAACAGAAACTCTTTAACACTCATGCTATGGAATACGTACAGGAACACCATCATTCACTGTAAGTACTTCCCTACAAACACAGTAACTTGCAGAGTTACTGTAAATATGGTTTCTGATTGATTTTGAACTGTATTTGGTTTGTTCAAAGTCCTAGACTAGTGTAAACATTACTAATAAAAAGGCCTTTGTATAAATGTTTATGTTCATAAAGGTGATAGTTTCCATGAGTGGTCTTAAGATCCACAAATGGTAATAATACACTGAACAGAAAGATCTGCATATGATTGTTTAATTCACATTCATTCATTGCACTGCAGTAATTAACACTGCAGTGGATTTCACTGGAGGTGGATTTCCACAAGTGCAGCCGCAGACCCACCACACTGACTGTCTCTCTCTCCCTCAGCTGCAGCTGCAGCCTCGGGCAGCGCTGTCTCAGCGCCCCGAGCCAGCGGCTCTAATTGATACGGCTCGCGGCCGCTGAGCTCCATAAAGCCTCCCTCTACTCCTATCTCCGGTGACGACGGAGGAGATCCGCTGGTTCAGGGCGCCGAGCCAGCCGCCCGAGCTCGGTGCTGCTGCTGCTGAGGCAGAGAGAGACAGGAGGAGTCCGGTCTCTGAGTGGCAATGCTAACATAGGCTAGATGAATGTTGATCAGATTGATCAGTAGCAAAACTGCCAACGTAGCTTTGGTCACTGTCCATGTTTCAGTGTCACATTAAGCGAGATGTCATTGTCCTCCGGAACACACCCCCACGTCCCCCCCTCTGCTTTTCCTCCACACTTGGCCATATCCCTCCGTTCTTCCTGGCACAAAAAAGTTACGTTAAATTCACTTAAATACTTACAAAATGAACATGTTTATTTGTGCATCAAACAGACTATTTTAAAAAAAAGTGACAAAGAAAAGTACAGAGATGTGCAATAGCAGCAGAAATGTAAACACTAGAGTTTTGTAGGGTGCAGGGATGGTTATACGGCTGTAAGGAAGGACCTATGATAACATTCTTTCATGCACCTAGGATGTTCCGCAATAACTTCATGCATGGGGTGGGAGACATTGTTCAGCAGTGATGTTATTTTAGCCACAGTCTCTCTTCCACCACCTGGACTGGGTCATGGGAGCATCCTAACACAGAACTGGCTTTCCTGATCTAACCGCTTCATCTCAGCTGTAGATAAGCTGGTGCTCCAACATATACTACACCATAGAAGATTGTGGATTCCACCACAGAGCCAAAAAAGGTCTTTAGTGGCGCTCCCTCAAAAAATCTCAAACGGTCACGTAGCGGCCGTTTTACTACTTTCTCATTACGGTCAAAACAAACTAGTCCCTAATTAAAAACGTTTATTGTTTTAAAAAACTGCGGCATTAGAAAAGGAGAACTTTTACTTTTAAACTCTATGATATGTTATGAAGCAAACCGTATGTGGATACCAGAGGTCGGAACGAGATTCATTTTCTAAACACATTTTCAGGGTTCACCTTACGGTTTAAGAAGCCAGATTTTATTTTCAGAGTTTTTGCCCCAGAATTAGGAAACAAATAACCTAAATGAACAGGATACCACAAATCATGCCAAGAAAAACATCAGATAGCTCCAGCAGGGAGGAATTTTGTTTAGAACAATGGACTTTTACATTAAACAGTCTGAAACTGAGTAGTTGACTGTTGTTGTTTGTGAGCCGAAATTTTATCAGCTAAGGCTTCTTTTACTGATGTTTTTGCCTTTTATGTTTCAGCTTTGAATACACAATGTTTGCCGATTTCCACAGATTGTTTTGATTTATAACCTTCAAATTTTGGCAGCATTTTTGTGCTTTTTCTTTATGCAAATGAATAGCACTACCGTAAACTACAACCCTCAACACAATTGCAAAGGAAAAACTAAATATGATATACATATACCCCTAATTATGATTCAGTATTTGTGGTTTCACCTATTTGTGGGTTTTACTGAACTATTAAAATAGGCCATTAGAAGACCTCTGAAGTATTCATGGATTTGAATGATTTGCGAGCGGCTGTGGTCCCTAATCCCTGCTAATACCCAGGGTCCACTGTATGCCCTCAAGCTTATGGTCATACAGTATAAAATGTATTTTTGCACCGATAGTGGGTTTTTTAAGTGACGCAATCTTCACACACTTGCTCAACCAGAGCCATAATTTTGAATAGCTCCTGTTATATGATTTTTGCTTCTCATTGTAATAATTGTTTTGTCTGTGATTACAAATTTCAGGCAAAAAATAGAAGATTTAGAAAAGGAGCGACAATGTTTAGAAGAGCAGAAAAACATTCTGGAAATGAGACTGGAGAGACACAACCTGCAGGTAGGTAGTAAACTTCCCTCAAACTATTTTTTGTAATGGATTTACTTGTCTGACACAAAGAAACCAGTTTTATAACCCTAAGGCTAGTGGCCTATCCTGCAAGCCGCCACATATTGATGCACTTAGACATATCTCAAATCTTACACTTCTTTCAAGCACAGCTGGACCCAGGTGTCCTATTCCAGCAGTGTATGGCAGGGATGAAGCACTCAAGTCCTGGACTCTGACTTAAGTGCTGACATGAGTTACTTTTCAGGGACATGTGACTTGGCTTGAGCAGCACTTGGACTCTGACTCTGACTTCCAACATCAGAACTTGAACTTTGACTTGGACTCCAACATGATAAATTGCTTTTGTTGAAATTAGCATGTAGCCGATACTAATGTTAGCTTGTTATATTAGGTCAGATTACTGGACAAATTTAAAGGAGTCATAATCTAGAATTACCTTGGATACCCACGCTCTATTATAGTCTTTCAGGCCCTTCTAAAAAAGAAAAGTGGAAAAAAAATATTTGTTGTTTGCAAAGTAGCAGCCATTACCCGTGTTGTCCTGAAGCTACTACTCCCGCTAGCATACAATAGCCGCATTAGCAGTTAGCTTCTGTTTGTTACACACAGTAGAGCAATAAAAACACAGCCTTACCGTTTCAATTCCAGGCAAGTCTCTGATTGTTGGAATGGCCCCTTTTTCCAAACAGCTCGTGTTCGTACTTTGAATCGGAATTCAGTAATAGTGGCGCTTGACTAAATAGGGGGGGGGGGGGGGGGGGGGGGGGGGGGGGGGGGGGGGGGGTTGGGGGGAGGGGTTGGGGGTGGGGGGGGAGCAGGGCGGGCTTCCTGCAGCATAGGTCTGCGATGTCCACATATGGCATATCCTGCACCGACTTGATGTCAAGTCGGACAGAAATGTAACATTGCGTATTTGAGTGCGTCTGCAGGTGGGCTGGTTGTCGAACCCAAGGGTAAACAAATGCTATTGGCTTCCCGGCCAGTGTATAATTGTTAGGCGATCATAACATACATTTTTTCTCGTGGAAAAGTGAAAATTACAGGTCATGACTCCTTTAATAACTTCACAAACCTTTGCAAGTGTACGGGTGACATGTTGATTATTTATTGTCTTCACATTTATTTTAAGCATATTTTGCTTAAAATATTTTGCTGCCGTTATTTTAGTCTTGAAACCTACACCCTCCTCTCTTATTTTTGACTTGCTCTTAGTTGATATTGACTTGACTTGGACTGGAAATTTCTTTTTAGGACTTTGACTTGGCCAGTAGGCTCTAGAAACTCTACTTGGACTAATCCAATGGATTTGGGACTTGGATTTGCACTTGGACTCTTACACTAAGGACTTGAGTTTGACTTGGGCTCTAGAGATGGTGACTTGACTACAACACTGGTGTCAGGTGAAGTAGGTACAGAACTGAAGGTGGACTATAACCCAATATTTTATTGGATGAAAGAATTACATTGAACACAGCTTTGGACTGGGGTGAATAAATGTAGCGGTTTAGTTTTAAATTAGAATAAAATGAGGTAAAGTAAAATTATTGCTGCCAGGTAGTGGGATTAAAGCTGCTGACACAAATTCACACATTTATGAGCTACCTTTATATTTTAAAATCTTATGATTTTGTCTACACCTGTTTCTGTTTTTATTTTTAGGATGTTTCCCCTCCATATGTATGAGAGAAGGCATTTTTCATCCCAGGTTCTCTAACTCCCCCTCACTTACGCTGTCCCAAACTAAGCCTACCAAGGCACTTTAATGATGTGTGTGGCCAAGTGTGTTGGTGTTAGGAAAATGAAATCCATGTATCTTCAAGCATGACCACTACCTTTAAGGCATGGGCTTATGTATATATATATATATATATATATATATATACATATATATATTTGTGTGTGTGTTGTTGGAAGGAATTTTATCAATCTAATTTAAGGCCTCTCTTAAAGGGACAGACACCAATTTAATTTTCGGACTCCTAGGCTCTCGTTTCACCTTCCAGCGTGCTTGTTCATTTCTGTCAAAAGGACAATAAGAAGCAACAGACAACAGTTTTAGATTTTGCCAGCAAGACGTCTGCAGACGGACTCAGTTTTCACGAAGACTTTCCCTTCAACTGAGCGTTGAACTACAGCAGCACACAGCTTTTATTGAACCACGAGTTGCATGAAACCCCCTCCCCTCATACATCTTTTTTCACAGAATAATGGTCAAAGCTTCTTCACATACGGCAACGCGTGATTTACTACACTCTTCTTGATTAATCATGTTACATGTTGCTAAGTGTTTCCACGTGCACTGCAGAATTAGACCCACATAAAACAACTTTTTGCACTCTGTATGAACCCCAGACAAGTCATATATTCAGCAGGAACATAATTTTAAAGGTGACATGCAAGTCATCTATCAGCAGGTACATACTTTTAAAGATCACATGCCCCCTCACGCAGATGTTTTTTCCATTACCCCCTGTGAAACAAGACACTAGTTTTACACCCAAAATAAGTACGCTCTCATACAACATTTACAGAATTTTTATCTCTTCAGTGTATATATATATATATATATATATTAGGGCTGGACAATAATTTAATATCAATATATACCGCGTATTCTTTCATTCAATAACGGTGATGTGAGTGTTAAACACATTTCTGGTAATTCGATATACATTACAGTAATTTTTTTTTTTAAGGATTTTTTTTTTGGGCTCCAGTGGCCTTTATATGACAGTTACTTGACAGGAAAGGTTGTCAGAGAGAGCAGGGAATGAATATACATTACAGTATATAATCACAGCGTTTCACTGACGTTTCACAGCGTTCAGGAGCGCAGCCGATTCAAGCCGAACAGAAAGAGCCGCTACATGAGTGATGACGTACACCACAGGTAGGAGCCCGGCAGCAACAGTTGGCTCAGGCTGTGCTTAGGACGTGGTAGACAGATAAACTAGGCTAATCTCAACGAGGCAAGTTTTATTAACAAAATGAGTGCTCATAACGAGTTGAGCCGAGTTGAACGCATGGACAAGACAACAATGCTTCGGGCACCGACTAAAGTCCGCTATTGGAAAGTTATACGGTTAAAACACACCTGAGTTTTACGTTATTTTGTGTATGATATGAGGATTTATTACTAAAATCATTTCTGTAACAAATACAATATGCTTCACACAAAATAGGAAGTCTATATCCAATAAGTATATAATTAATTAATTATCTGTTGTGGGCATTCTTGGCAGTTTTAGAGGCTTTTATATAGTATATATTGATATCGGAATTATATCATGTTGACCGAAATTAAGAACTATATCGTGATATAAGTTTTGGCCATATCTTCCAGCCCTAACAGATACTGAAATTTATGACTATAACCGACATTATGCCCTCATCGGTGTATTTGGTGTTTTTAAAACATAAAAAAATGTGTGTAGGTTGGCGATGCTATGATATGCACGAGATAAGAAATGGACGACAACAACGCTGCAGCACAGTACATCTCATAAGTACTGTTATTTAAATATTTCAAAGTTATATGAATTAATTGATTAATTACATATTAGTAAATTCATCTGGGAATATGCCATACTAAGAGATCATTAGGCCGCAGAGAGGAGGCCTTTGACCCCCTATAGCTGCAGTGAGAAGTGTTTTGGTTAACCTTGTTATGAAGAAATGACATTGTGGGTGCTTAAGGCAGAAGTTCGGAGGATGAGTCCGAAAGTTACCCCTTGTACAAAACTGGCAGAGCTGCTTAATAAAATATAAGAAAACAGACTTCAGCCTCATCCTTGTTTATAGAAAGAAGTCATTGATTTCTATAACAGTACTGTACTGTTTGATTGTTTTGCACTCATTGTTACTGCTGTGTTGTTGTCGTACTGGTGGTGTTATTCTCTCTTCTGCGGTCTCGTAACTTCCGGAAGGGGGCGTGCCCAGGCCAGAAATAACTCTACTAAGTTTGGATACCGTTTACATGCAGAGAAATTCGGCTTTCTAACCGCATTATCTGGGTGTCATAGCTTGATTAAGAGCAGGCCAGTTCGGTTCAACTTGAGCTGGAACTATTTTTGGTGCAATTTTAGTCCTTTAAAGAGGCAATAAAAATAATTGCAATGAATAAGTCTAGGGGAATCATATTCTCAACATAACTGGCAGTTGTGGTTGGCAATTATGTTGCCAGTTATAGCCTCATCTAGTGGAAAAAAATGACGATGGGGTACTTATCGTCCATTTATGCTATTAAGTTGAACAGATCAATATATCGTGATGTTGATTTGAGCCCATATCGCGCTGCCCTAATTAATTCACAGAATTTAGTCTTATTGATTAGGTTACTTGCATGCTATTGTCATGTTTTTTATGATTGAGGACCCAAAAGTAAATAAGAATGTTTTAATAATAACAAAACAAAGACTTACAAGACTCAGGAGGATCAAAAAACCGCAGCAATGGCAAAACAGGAACCAAGAAGGGAAGGTAGACGGGCAACAGGGAAGGCAGGAACCAGGCAGGGAAGAATGACGACGAACCAGCAAGTAGTGACTGAAGGAGAGCTGAATCTATACTGAGGAGGGAATGAGGAAGTGACAGAGAAGACCAATTAGTGAGAGCAGATGCAGGTGAGAGGGAGAGAGCAGGTGGAAATAATCAACTGGGACAGAATGTAGAATGGCTAGGGAGACAGAAAACTCTAAAGAAACTATAAAGCAAAGATAATACTTTTGGGAGGAATTTTAAGGAAACACAGGAGAACAGAAGGGAGAAATAAATAAGGAAACTCTCTAAAGACAAATACAAATAAGAAGGTGGACACAGAAGCAAAGGGTGAAAAACATCTAAGAGCAAGGAGAAATGCAGAAACGAGAGTGCCAGAAATAACTAATAAAGACAAGGAATAACCTAACATGATAATAGAACTAAATAAGGAAAAGAACTAACAAAACACAACACCTAAGTAACCTAACTATGAAAGCTATAGGCTAACTTTAAACATACCATGTTGTGAGGTCAGGTGTGCCATAACCTTGATTTTCCTATGCTGATTAAACCATTCTTTTTCTGATTAGGATTTGTACTTGCTAAAAAAGGAAACTCCTTTTTCCTCTGAGCTTTTTAGCAAACTGAAGGTTTCCGGTTAAAATTACCTGCTATTTAGGATGTTTCATTTGGCTAAAGCCAGTTATTCCATTCATCATGTTTCACCGTGGGTATGGTATTCATTTAGTAATGTGCAGTGTTTTGTTTTGTTTTTGTAAACCAAAGACATGAACCAAATCCTTTGGGATTTTAAACCTTAAACTCTGATGTTGGTTTCATAAAACCATAACATATTTCTCCACATGGTTTTAGGATCCTTACCAAGCTGAAGTTTTATTTTTAAGAATTGACTTCTGTCTTGCAATCTTACATTATATTCCAGACATACACAGAATACTTGCATTATGTAGCACAAAACCAATAACTGCCAAAGATTCCTGCATCTGTCTCATTCTTGTTGAAGGCCTCTTGTCAACCTACCTTACAAGTTTTCATCTTGCTTTTTTCTAAAAAATAAAATAAAAGGAAGTCCAGTGTATAATGTCACTGTTTTCCTGTTCACTGTTGTCCTCTTGTTTCTTTTGCAAGCTGGCCCCCCCCAAAGCTGGTTGCAGTTGGGGCCCAGTGCACACCCCCACCATCCCGCCCCCCGCAAATAACGCCGCCACCCCCCTCACTCCAAATCACCTTGCATAGATAGATAGATAGATAGATAGATAGATAGATAGATAGATAGATAGATAGATAGATAGATAGATAGATAGATAGATAGATAGATAGATAGATAGATAGATCGATCACCCGCCCGCCCGCCTGCCCTAGGCTAATATTTTTGGCCCACAATATTATTATTATTATTATTATTATTTTATTTTTTTTACTAGGCCTAATAGTAGGCATCATCTGGTTCCACTGGAGAGTATCCTGATAACTAAAAGATCTGCCTCCCATTCTGCTTTTAGAAATCCTAGGAACCACAAGTAAACCTGCAGTAAAAGGGCAAAGTTCTGTGTTAGTAACATATGGAGCAGTTAGATCTCTGATGTGTGATGGAGCTTGATTATTAAGAAGGAGAATCTTAAATTCTATTCTAGATTTAAAAGGGAGCCAATGAAGGGAAGCTAAAAAAGGAGAAATGTGATCTCTCTTCTTAATATTCATCAGAACTCTTGCTGCAGCATTTTGGATTAATTGAAGGCTTTTAATTGCATTTTGTGGACTTCCTGATGGTAACGAACTACAGTGGTCCAGCCTTAAAATAACATATGCATGGAGTAGTTTGTCATCATTCACTCTTGGACAGGATGTTTCTAATTTTAGCAATATTCCGGAAGTAAAAGACTGAATTCCTAGAAATCTGTTCAATATTAGATTTACATGTCATGTCTTGGTTAAAAATAACACCAAGGTTCTTTACCTTATTACCGGTGGCCAATTTAATGCCATCCAGATAAATATATTGACTAAGAAGTTTCTTTTTATAGAGCTTCTGGTCCAAAGATGAAGTCTTGTCAGAATTAAAAAGTAGAAAGTTTAGAGTCATCTAGTTTTTTATGTCTTCCAGACATGCCTGTAATCTACTTAACTGATTGGATCCATCAGGATTTTAGACCCTTCTAGTGACTGTTTTTCAAAAAACCAACTCACGACAAATATATGGTGTTTTTGGAGACTCTCAAGTGAAGCACATATTCTTCTTATTAGGGATGGGCATAATTAATCAACTATCGATTAATTGATCATTAGGAATTTCGTCGATTACATAGTTTTTTTTTAACCAACTAATTAACGCATGTTCTGTTGCGTAGTGTGAGTTTTGAAGGAATGAAATTAATTTTGCTATGTGGCAGTAATTAAACACTTTTCCACACGAGGGTAGCGTGTCTATTTCAAACGTAGCATTGTCATGAAGAGGTTGCAGCAAAGTGTGGCGTGAGACCACTTTAATTAAAAAAAGAAACAAAAAAAAAAGTCTCGGTTCACTGCCAAAACTGCACTGCAACACTAGCCACTTTGACTTTTTTTTTTTTTTGAGTAGCCAAAAGATTCAAGAGTACTGGGAAGTAGTTCACCAGAATATACAAAATTATTCAATTGCTTTCCTCGTATTATTTGTAACTGTGTATTTTGGCAGTATAGAATCTGATGGTCTTAACAATAAAGATAGGAAACTTCTATACATTCTATTAACAGCTTATAAAAAGGCAATCACCAGAACATGACTCAAGCCGGATCAACCAACAATTGAGGACTGGATCAACATTGTACAAGACATTTTCAAAATCCTTTAAATTGAAACTACAGTCGGACTCATTTTACAGTATTTGGTCTAAATGGATGGAGTATGTAGAGCATACAAGATCTGATTTTATGTAAACTTGCCATATTAGTATGGATGATTGCTGCAGGCATCCAAGCTGTCAAAAAAAACCACCCTCCCAATTAAGTGTTGTATTTTCTTGTAAAAATGTAAAGTCCAGTAAGACATGTAAAACATATGTAAATTCAAAAATAAAACACTAAGCTGAAGTCAACAAACACTAGCAGGGATATCTGTGATGTGCTTTAGAAAAATCTTTCAAAGCACTTCATAATTACTGGAGTCAAGGCGACAGGGCGGTGTTGGAAATGTGTTTTCACTCTAATTTAAAGCCTCTCTTAAAGGAAAAGACACCCATTTAATTTTTTGACCACTGGGCTCTCTCGGGCTCTTATTTCACCTTCCAGCGTGCTCGTTCGTTTCTGTAAAAAGGAGCAATAAGAACAACAAACAACAATTATATATTTTAACAGCAAGACGTCTTCGCTGGACTCAGTTCTATTAACTGAGCCCAGATCTACGTCGACATAGACTTTTTATTGAAAGAGTTGCAGGAAACCCCTCCCACATAGATCTTCGTTCACAGAATAATGGTCACAGCTTCTTCACATAAGGAACACATGATGTACCACATTCTTCTTGATTGTTCACTGTTTCTAAGTGTTTCCACATGCACTACAGAATTAAACCCTCATACAACATTTACAGAAATGTTATCTCTTCATCTCCCTCTTTTGATCTCTTATAAAATAAGAGATCACCATATATATAAGGAAAACGTCAGGCAGCGCACTTATAGAATCATATAAATTTTGAGTCCTTCTTCTCTGGAACTTTTCGGATCAGCAGTCAAGTCATCTTGTTCTGGCCGGGAATTGTGGTCGTCAGGCTCGCTCTTCTATGAACTAAGGTGAGAGGTTACCAGCTCATCACCTATATGCAGCTAAAGTGTATCTTTTCAGTTGCCTTGAGTTTGAAAACTTTCAGGACTCTGCACGCAGACCAGAGGATTGTTCTGCCCCTTTTGGCAGGGGTCTCAGCTTCTTTTCCTTCGAACCCTGCTACCCCAGCTGGGCAGCTCTGCGCTTCAAGCTGCCCTGCCACCTGATGGTGCAGGTGTGCTGAAGTTGAAAACCTCTCAGCAGAGGGTTCAAGTAGGTTGTGTGGTCTGCTCTTTGCTGTTCAGCACCCGCTCTGGTTTGCTGCCCCTGGATGTCCTCTCACTCCCACTGGCTCCTCAGTGGGAGTGCATTGGCTCCAGCCCTTTTCTTTAGTCTGATTACCTGAGAGATTGTGGTCTGGTTGGCTGCTGGTCTCTCACCTGGTCAACAAAGCCTAAAAGAACAGCTCGCAACTAATTTGCTTTTTCTGTTTGCTTTATCCATAATTGTATCTCATTTGAGATTAATTGCTTATGCATTTGTCCTTTAAAAAAAACAACAAATCCCTCACTCACCCCATAGTTTTAAGTAGTGCCGCACTGATCGGCCGCACTAACACAAAAACAAACCATTATCCAGTTTGCTACAAACATTAGGTCTATCTGTAGAAAAAGCTATTACTCTTGCTGTATGTTGAAATCACAGAAATAATCATTGACGCAAAGTGCACTCTAATAATCCTGTATCAAAAATTAACACTGGAACAGCCTAAACCATAAAGAATTTTTCTTCAAAATGTATAGTAGGGCTTATAATGTAAATAAAAACTTCCAAACAAACACTAAATGCATAAACATGCCACAAGGTAAGATGAATGGGTTGTGTGGTAAAACAACCAACTGCACAAAGGTGCCAAAACAGGATGAAAAACAGGAAACATCTGGTTTTTGGATTGTGCAAGTGGTATGATGAGCATGTGAGACCGCTCAAAAGAAAAATGCTTTGCTGCTTTAAAGCTCAACCCCCAGAAAAGGATCACAGTCTAATTTTATTCATTTACACTGCTAACAGCCTTTTACCACATCATTTTCTGATCTGATGAAGCCTAATACTTATAAAAGAAAACTATAATCTCAACCTATTTAACCAAAAGACTGTTGAACCCTAAACAAATGCTGTTTTTTTTATATCTGAAATGCTTTTAAAGCGACAAATTGAAAGGCTTTGTTCGGTAAAAAATACTTGAAATCTAAGTTCCCGTTGTGCCCAAAGATCTCCCTCTTTTTTCTGAAACAGAACTGTTTCAGAAACATCCAATTATAAAGGTCTCCTGTTAAACAGCTGTGACTAGATTCGCACCCTGTGACGGAGAGATTTGTTTTAGTTCAATAGATTAATTTCCATGTCGTCCCAGTCTCCAATTTACCCTTACTTTTGTCATGGAAGTATATACATTTTTACCCATATAACTTCCTGTCCGTTCATGTACTTCACGCTCAGAATTTGTCCAAATCCTGGAGAGGAGTGTAACATCTGGAAACTAATCATTAAGATTAGTGAAAGCAACTACATATGTGGGTAAATGTCCTACAGAATATGGCATTTAAGAACAAACAAAACAGTTAATAATGCTTCATTTATTTGCTAGATATCTGGTATATTGTCACCATACGCTAGTTTCTAATGGGTTTCTGTGTGTCCTTCTCTGAGTGAACCAAGACAATAAATCAGTATTCTCATGTGCGATATGTCGTTCTTCTGTGAGTCTTAACGTTCCTATGAAATAACACCACCAAAAATAAAAGTACTAGATAGCAGAAAAACCTTCATAGTTACTATCTCTCCCTTCAAGCAGTCTCTATAGAAAAGTGGCTCTCCTGGTTCTCTTCACTGAAGTTGAGACAAGTGAACCCTATTGTGTTCACCTCCCTTTGTAATCAGTCTGAAACACCACTTTTCTTAGACTGCGTTCCCTATATCTAGTGATGGTCTCTGCTTTCTACAATGGGTTAAGTGTATCCAACTCAGTCTCTACAGCTGTTGGTGTGGTCAAAAATACCTGGAATGGCCCCTTCCACCTGGGTGTTGACCAGTTTTCTGTTTACAGCTTTAGGACCCAGTCACCTACTTTCAGCTCAATTCTTCCTGTAGGAATATAGGATCATCTTGCATATGATTAGTTTGCATTTATAACTTATTTACTTTTCAGTATTTTGATCATGAAAACCACCAGATCTTAATCACATTGTTCTTCAGAAGAGAGTATACCAAACTAAGGAATTCTATATCTACGCCCATAGATTCTTTCAAATATAATGAGGCAAGTATTTAAATTTAGTATTATTTGCATGTATAGTTTACCAAATCAAGACAATATCCAATTTTGTCCTGTTTCTTCAATTGCTTTTTTCAATTTGGAACAACTTTATCATGAAATCATATTTCACTTTGTAAATGATCCTCTTATTTTAATATACAAAACTGTAGGAGGGTATAAGGTCTCGTCAAATCCATTCCATTACTTGGTGTTATATTCATATATAGCTTTATCATAGCCAAACAGTATCTCCAATTCTGTTTTGTCTTATCCATGGCCTTTCTTAGTCTGCTTTTAGAATCCCATTTTCTCTTAAAAATAATCTATTACCTTTGTCCCATTTGATCAATTATTTCATTCACAAAATGTGTTCCGTTACCACTATAGATAATTTGAGGATCTCAAATTTAGGCATTATTACTATAAACAACATTTCTGCAAAAGTTATTGTATATAAATGTTTCACTGGTAAGATTAGAATCCATTTGGATAAATTATATTTTCCTACAAAACAGAGCTTCTTCAGTACAGCCTTTGTTTGCTCAAAGCAGTTTCTTAATTTTATATGAGAAGCTTTTTTGTTTTGTTTTCATGTCTGACACACTTCTATATTCACATACTAATCAGTTTGAGGCTTGAATTGTCCATAAGAAATGCTCTAATTAGTTCGCCACTAGAGGTCCCCATACCCCTGTTCCCCATTGTTGCCCAATACCAAAAATATGCAAGGTTCAATTTGGATCTTCTGTTAGCAATAATATGATTATTTTATCTTTATCTGATTACAAACTTCAGTTAAAACTTTAATTTTTCTTTTTTCAAGTAGAACAATTCTTTGGTAGCTGTCCAGTTTCAAGAGTTTTATGAAAATCTACAATTTGGATTAGTAATTTATCCCCTACAGAGAACATGCCCAACTTCAAGTGAAATAGGAAATCTCTTCCTAACAAATTAAAAAACAATCTGGAGGTAATATAATTACCACTACAGATTGTTCATGTATTTTTATTTCATTTTTCTAACAACTCAATCTAATTTTTTTTAGTGGAAAACATAATTCCTCCAAATTCATAAATTATTTCCATCTGACTTCAACAACTTCCTCCAATTCTGTCAATGAGATAATCAGCAACTGATATTTCCATAATAAAACATCACATCTCTATTCCTTGCTCTCTGCTCATCTTCTCCTTCATAAAGATTCTACAAATTAGCTTATTATTATGATTATAAGTGGAAGCTTCTGTTGCTAGATGTCCAAAACGTGGTTCCCGTTTCAACTCAGATTGGGCAAGGGCGGGCATCCTCTCCCAATCTCAGGTGTAGGTCCAGACATCTTTCCTGCTAAATCAGACCCTTAATTTTGTCTCATTAGCAACAACTCCATTGAGTGTAAATATTGAAGTGCGCTTATACTCAGTGTGCTACAGTAACTAAAGTTGAATTTTGGAGTGCGTTAGTACATTCTGTAATACGGTAATCCCATAACGAAAAATTCCTCTCTTTTTTGCAGTCTCTAACCCAGCGCATTACAAGATTGTTTCCTTTCAACAGGTATCTTATCTGTCATTAAAATGTTAGAAGCAAGCATCTGAAACTGCCGCTTGTTACAAAGAGTAAATCCACGTACCCACCCAGCTGTCTACCCCACAGGACCTGCAGACATCCGCCTGAGTTTCAAAATAAAATCACTCTGCTCATTGTCCGTCATTGTTAAACCATTTCTTTTTTACTATACAAGAGATCTCCCAGACATCCCATGAATATCATTCAAAATATTAGCTAAATTATTTTTTATTAATATTATAGAGTAACAGTTGCCGCTGCACTTAAGAAATCCCAACCTTTTGGATAAATAGCTGCACGCAGCTAAAACATCCCCCTCCTTATCAGTTAACGGGGGGAGGTGTGTTCCTTCCCTTCAACCTTCCTGCCGTTTACTGGCAAGTTGGATAACCTTTAACAATTTTGAAACGCCTGATGAATCTGGTTTCAAACAAGTCTTTTCTCTCCGGAAGCGCATTTACCGGTGCTGACGCACCCCATCACAGTTGGTTTGTTTATTAAGAGAACAACTAACGACCCCATTGTTGAGGGATAGAGGGGGGTCTTGTTTATTATCAGAACAGCCCTTCCTAGGGGGGAAGGGGGTCGCTTGTTTGAGATAATTCATTTAGATCACGGGAAAGCGGTTTACCCTGCTCTTCATAGGATTTTTTAAAAATATGGAAGTGAGAGTTTTCTCTTTTACTTTCTTTCGGTGGAACTTTAGGAGAAAACAGAAAGTTTAAAACATTTTTTATCCTCCCGGGTGCTAAAAAACACATCTGCTTTTTTATCAGTCGCCCATCACGACCCAACAACCCCCTTTCCTTCTTGCTTTGCTCCTTTAAGCGGAATTCCTTTGTTTGAGACGCCAAATGCCTATTCTTCAATTTTTGATCTTTTTATTTTTATTTTTAGATTGCTCCTACCAAGAAGTGCGTGGAATTTTCCTCAATTAATCGTCTTTCTAATTTATAATCTTTTATTCATTTTAAAGAAATGTTGTATTGTCTTTTCTCTTACACAAAATTTGCATCTCCTTTAAATCTTCTCTGCTATTTTTTCCCCATATTTCGATAAGTTACATTTTGCTGTTTTTATTTTTCATTTTTAAATATTTATCATTCCCGTGTTAATGAAGTAAATTCAGCTTTTATTTCTCTTTTATCTGATCTATTTATCTTATCGCAGTGTTATTTACTAAATTTCTTAACCATGAGACTCCTCTCAGCCTACTTCAGCTGCTTCAAAAGGAAGAAATCTCCATTCACACACACAGTCACACAACCGGTTTATCACACATTAATATAATTATGTATTTACTATCATGTTTTTTTCATTATTAGTATTAATATTTATATATTATTTATAATTAGGCCTATTTCTAATTGAGATCCCAGACCTCTGCGCGCTTTGGAGTCCAACCCCAGTCATATTTTATTTTCCCATGGATTTTCATTGTGAGATCCCGGATCATCACGCAAAGATCCCCGATCTTTATTTTTATTAGCAAAATCCCAAACTTGCATTAAAGAGGTCCCGGACCTAGTTATTTCTCTTTTCTCTTATTTTTTATTCTTTCACGCATCAAATTTTGTACTCACTGGCTGGTGTCCTTGTGAAGGAAGAGTATAACAGTTGAGCTGGAGGGCTCCAGGATCCAGCTGGTCCTAGACCAGGCCGTGCACGGGCTCTCAGCAGCCTGCGGTTCCTCCCGGAGATCCAGTCAGATTTGGGATCCTGCTCAAAGGAACAAGAAATGCCAGGGTTGAAATCGCTCTCTGATCTCTGGGTTTTGTTTTTTAGACATTCCGTGGTTTCTCAATCCACGAGCTGATCCACACTCAGCCTTCTTGGTGTCCAACATGCAAGCTTTCAGTAAGAAGCGTCCTAGCTTACCTTAGGGCAGTCCACACCCTGAGTTTACCGACCCGGTCGGCCTCTATTTACATCAGCAGAAACAGAAATCACCATTTACCGGAGAACTACAGACAGAACCTAATTTTAGATTAGTCAATTTTGCGCCTCATGTGGCAGCGCTTACCAAATAACTTCAGACCCGGGTGACTTCCGTCCTCCGATCTCCAGTATCTGCTGATCACAACAATTTCAACAAAATCCTATTATTCCAAACTCACGTTTTCCTTTGCTCCTCCAGAAATCACGTTGGGGTCACCATGTTGTTGGAAAGGTGTTTTCACTCTAATTTAAAGCCTCTCTTAAAGGTACAGACACCCATTTAATTTTATGACCACTGGGCTCTCTCGGGCTCTTATTTCACCTTCCAGCGTGCTCGTTCATTTCTGTCAAAAGGAGCAATAAGAACAACAAACAACAATTATATATTTTAACAGCGAGACGTCTTCACTGGACTCAGTTCTATTAACTGAGCCCAGATCTACGTCGACATAGACTTTTTATTGAACGAGTTGCAGGAAACCCCTCCCACATAGATCTTCAATTCAGTTTATTTATATAGCGCCAATTCACAACAGATGTCGTCTCAAGGCACTTAACAAGAAGTCATTTCAATACATTTATACAAACATTCCAATCAGTTAAAATGTTTCCTATTTAAGGAATCCCAGCAGATTCCATCAGTCATTGGCATGAGGTTGGGCCCCGTTGATGCAGACTTTCCAACCACAGCAATCCTTCAGCAATCCCTCATACTGAGCAAACATGTAGCGACGGTGGAAAGGAAAAACTCCCCTTTAACAGGAAGAAACCTCCAACAGATCCAGGCTCAGTAGGAGCGGCCATCTGCCACGACCGTCTGGGGGTTTGAGAAGACAGAGCAGAAACACAGAAGGACCAGAAGATCTGATATAAGAGAACCTTCTATGTTACAGAAAGTAAAAAGTTGATAACAGGACACAGTGGATGTTCAGTTACTGGGAGGATCATCCCAGTCGATGCCCCCCGTCCAATAGGGCATTGCAGCCAAGCAGGATACCAGACCAGGTATATATCTTCTATGGAGAGAAAAACACTGAGAGAAAACAAAATTAACAGTCGAAATAACAGAATGTACTGTAATACAACTGGAGAGTAGTAGTAGAAAAAGAAGTAGCAGAGTGAAGAAAATTGGTAAGTCTGTTCTCCAGAAGTCTAAGCCTATAGCAGCATAACTACAGAGCTAGCTCAGGATGACCGAAGCCACTATAACTATAAGCTTTATCAAAAAGGAAAGTTTTAAGCCTGGCCTTAAAAGTAAACAGAGTGTCTGCCTCACGGACTAAAGCTGGGAGCTGGTTCCACAGGAGAGGAGCCTGATAACTAAAATATCTGCCTCCCATTCTACTTTTAGAAATCCTAGGAACTACAAGTAAACCTGCAGTCTGAGAGCGAAGTGCTCTGTTGGGAACATATGGAACAATTAGATCTCTGATTTATGATGGAGCTTGATTATTAAGGGCTTTGTATGTAAGAAGAAGGATCTTAAATTCTATTCTGGGGTTTAACAGGGAGCCAGTGAAGGGAAGCTAAAACAGAGTTGAGTTTAACGTTCTGTTACATTATTGGCTGTTTTTACGTTATTGGCTGTCATTACATTTTTGGTTGCTACATCTTCTTAAATTATTACAGAAAATTTCACCACAGTCTCCTGGGGTTACATTAGAGAAATGCCAGAGGGAGAGACGCAGAAAAAGATGAAGCAACAACACCGATGTCTACTGATGTGGACTTTGTCTCAATGGACCATGGTAAAGATCCTCTCAATTTAAAGGGTCCAGATTAGATTAGTGATCAAGAAGCCAGTGTCCATCTAAGTTGAATACTTTTTTTGTGTGGAATTGCTGTGGTCTCATGTTTAAATTAGTGCCTTGAGTTGTTTTCTTTAGAAAAAATTAGTTTGCGCTCCTTTTTCAGCTGGTTGAAGTTTGCCCAAGTGGGTGGGGGAAAATGACAGGTTTACGAGACTCAGTTACTCAGCCCAGTTTCTGTTTCACATACGGTCAGGTTGAGTACTTTTTTTTCTCTTAATACATCAAATCATCAGTTGGAAATTCTGTCTTTTTTATTCACTCAGGTTATATTAAAATTGTTTGATATAAAACCTTTAAAGGAACATGGGGCAGGATTTGTCAGTAAAATAAACATGCATGTCCAGTTTTTTAATGCTGTTGGGTGATGAAGCATTATAAACCAAAAAGAATGAGCCCACCCACGTATTGTTCCATTTTCTTAAATTGGCTGTGTGCTGCAAAATGTGCTGCAGTTCGGGGCCCGAATTTCCCACGCTGTCCTACTGGTGTGACGTCAGTTAACACTGCGTGTGCGTTCTCGACATCTTATTTTCTCTCCATATTAAAAGAGGATGAAAAATGGTCGCAGATCTCCATTGATTCAGTTGTGAGAAGGGATTCTTCTACAACTGGGAAACGACCAAGGACGCCACTCAGCCCACTAAAAAGTGGCACTGAGAAAAAGAAGTATGTCGCTGTGAAGAGGTATGTTTTTTTTGTGAAGCGTTTGTGCTCTCCAGTGCGGGTGGCTGCAGTTACGTACCTTCAGGAATTGATAACCAGGGATTGATACAAAGTCTCCCTGATTCTTTGCAATCTCTAGGGATCTCAGGTTGGAAACCACTGTTATAATGCACAGGAGCAATGGTGTGGAAAATGCCAACTTATCCCTAAACCTAGAATCTTTCAAAAGAAAAAGATTCCAAATATATGTTGCAACCTAAATATTATTTACCATTCAAAAATACATTTTAAAAATATACAATCCAGAAGCATTTTTTTCTGTGCCTTTAAAATAATCTTTAGTTGTTTGTAAAAAAAAAAAAAAAGATGGACATTTCAAATGGACAAAGAGTCATTCTTGTTAAATAAAGGTTCCTATTATCAGTAGATCATGTTCCATTATTTTGTAATTTTGTATCCAATCACAGACACACTAATAATAATGTTTTTATAAATATTTTTGTTTTCCTTTTTCAGTGTTTCCAGACAGGCCTTTTCTGCTCCAAAACATATTTAAGACAATAGTTTTTATGATAAGAGGAAGACTTTCAGGTTACCTAGAAGACCTACTTCCAAAATGCACAGTGGAAAGTCAGTAGTGGGTGATGTCTGAAAATGTATGGCCTAACACATAAAATTTTGAATTCTCAGCTTGAACTTGGAATATATACTTAAGTCAAGGCTATATGCTGAGAGGGTCAAAGATGCAAGGTAAAGAATGCCTCACTGTGCCTAATAGATAGCAGAAGTGATAGACTGAGTGGTTCCAAATATTCTAAAGTTGGAGCTGTGTGTTGGAGAATACCAAAAATGATACTGAATTGATGTGGTCTGAAGGCTATAAAAGAGGACCTGTGTTCACCTTTGGATTCTGTTTACAATCTAACTTTCAGAATTCTCCATGGATTATGCCCTATTTGTGACAGGTTTGTTTGCAATAAATCCTCCTTTAGTAGGGTTAGGGTCAGTCAAATGAATGATTACGCTGGTATTTTTTTATCCAGTGTCACTGCTTCACTGCTATTCTGGTGATTTTGTTTTAACCTAATCAGCATTCTACATGTTTTATTTTTACTTTTTACTCAACATTTTAAACCTTTCTTTTGTGATTGTTTTTTATATTTATGGCATGTGGCTCATTATAGTGTGAAATGAAGGATTTTTAAAGGGGGGCAGAGTCTTAAGGTGGGTGTCTATACAAGTATAATGTGAGTACTATTTATCAGACCAAAAATACCAACCCAGCTGCCTTGAGTGACAAAGCATTTGACACTGCAAACCCACAAGGTCATGAGCTTTTCTGATAACAGTCAGCAAGAGCATCCGATCTGAGACACATGCAGAGCTTAGGGATTCTTTGTCACTGTGCATTTCCTCGCAGTGTGATAGTAATAGAGCCTCATATCAGCAGGTATCTTAAATTATACGTCAAAAACTCTGAACTATAGAATAGAATAATCCTTTATTGTCCCACAAGGGGGAAATTTGGCTGTAACATCAGCAAAGTGACAGATAATAGAAGCATTCACTATCAACATAAAGGACACAATTACAAAAACCAAATTACTGAGAAGTTATTAAAAATAATGTGCAACTGTGTAGGATAATTTAAAAACAAAGGATATTTATAGAGTGTGTATGTGTAGTTGTGGAATAAAAACTAAAATAGTAAAACATATTTACAAGAACTTAACAGTATAAACTGAGAAAAACAGATGTGCAAATTGCAGCCGCAGAAATGTTAAATGAGTCAAACTGCAAATTACAGCAGGGGTGTAAACATTATTGAGTTTTTTGGGAGCAGTTTTGATTGTAGAGTCTAACAGATACAGGGAGGAAGCACCTGCAAAAACGCTCCTTCATGCACCTAGGATGCAGCAGTTTGTAACTGAAGGAGCTCTGCAGCTCAGCAACATCTTCATTCACGGGGTGGGAGACTGTCTATCAGTGATGTTATTTTGGCCAGAGTCCTTCTGTCTCCCACCACCTACACTGGATCCATGGGGCATCCTAGAACAGAGCTGGCCTTCTTGAAGAGCTTATCCGACCTCTTCCTCTCAGCTGTAGATAAACTGCTGCTCCAACATACGACACCATAACAGATGGCTGATGCCATTACAGAGTCAAAGAAGGTTTTTAGGAGTGCTCCCAGGACTCCAAAAGACCCCAGCCCCCTCAGCATGTAGAATCTGCTCTGACCGTTCCTATAAAGAGCATCAGTGTTGTAAAAACATTTTTTTATTTTTTTGAGACAAAGACACAAAAAGAGGTTAGATAACCACTTTTTTCAACCAACTTTAGTTGTAATTTTGTTTCACGTCATCCATTGTATAAAACATTTATGCAGTGTATGGTCAAGGCCCTCTTTTCAGGAAACTGTGTGCAACTTAGTGAAGTGCAGTGAGTGGAACAGAGACCTTGTGTGACGGAAAACTGATTCCTGAATAAATTGTCAACGTAGAGCAGTTGTTTTGTGATCTGTTCGCACAATAGACACACCCTTTTTTCAAACTCGACACTGTTTTACAAAGACTCTAACAAATATCCTAACACTTTACCTAAGACATAGCAAACATAAACACATAACATAGCAAAAATAGTGCAAATAATTAATTTCATATGTATTTTTCTCGCCAAGACCTGTTTCTGAATTGACCTGATGCTCAGTCAGATGACTGTCTGGACTTAGAGAATAACTGGTGTAGACCAACCCTCATTTTGGGAATGTATAGCATTTTTAAATGGACATAAGGCCACCTTATGATGAAAATGCATGGCTGACTATATAATTCAAAAAACTGAAAGACAATGGATTTGAAGGATTTCCTTTAGTTAGCTGAATTTAACTCAAGAGTACTCTGCATTATAATAATATGGACTTTCATTTATGAAATATAATTCAGGACTCCACCTTTATAGCTTGTAATCTGAGTTTGACTATTTATTTATGTGTTGATTAGTAACCACATGTTAATGTGTTAGCCAAACTGAACAGCTTCTCTGCATCTGCAGACAGTACCTATTGCAATCAAATATAATTTATCTTTTAAATAGCCTTAATTCTATGCCTTCTATTGTACCATTTATTTCTGGCTGCAATCACAGTGCTTACAAATGTAATACAGACAATGAAAAAACAGGCGACTGTTTTAAGTTTGCTCCTGGTTAGTGCTGTCATGAGATTAAAAAAACTTCGAGATTAATTAATTAAGATCTGTAATGAATTAATCTAATTAATCTCTTTTTTAATCTCACCTAATAATTGCTGAGAAAAGCCCTCAGATTGAGGTATTTTCTTTTAAATTCATTACAATATTGTGGTAGAACAAAAGTTTGATACATGTAATTAAAAAAACTGGCTTTATGAAGTCATTTATTGTATTTAACAGACTTGAACAGATGCAGTCCCAGCCATTTACATTCTGCTGTTTTTGTGACTAGTCCCAAGTGGCGCCTGCAACCTTCTGCTTCGAGCATGTGCGATTCATTAGCGTTCTGGACGCAGTGGGGTAAATATCTTCTCTGAGTCCAACTGTGTTAGGGGTTAAAACAACACGGAATATGCGCATTATTTTTGATACCGATGGCTTGCCATACCGGTGGACCTGGGCGGCCAGGTGTAGCTGCAGTGTGCGGTGCAGACTGGTTGCCTGCTGTAAGCTTTTTTTGAGAAAGAATCGCTAGAGGGGTCTAAAAACTCGCCAAATATAGCAAAGTTGGCAACACTGTCTGCAACTCACCCACCACGATGGAAGCCAGTCATCTGAAGAGTTTACAGCCAACCGATATCAACTTTAGGGTGCGAATAAACCGAGAACAACTCAAGCACAAGAAGCGCAGTGCTTGAGTTTATTTATTTAAAGGCAATTCGCATGCAGAAACTGTAAAATAAAAAATAAAAAAATTAGATTAACACAATTTAAAAAACATAGCACGCTAAATATGGCTGTAATTAATTGATCACAATTAACGCGATAATTTGACACACCTACTCCTGGTCTCAATTTTTTTTAAAGTTCTATCTGCCAAAAGCATCCTTCCTGCCAAAAGATCCTGGGTGAGTGGATAAGGCATAATCTCAGTGAGGTTTAATAATAATAATCAATGATACTCAGTAATTTTTTCATTTTTGTTAATGACTAAGTATTTAGAAATCTAGTCAAGTCTCTGATTATTTAAAAAATAATGTATTATCTGTTCTTCTATTTGGTTTAGGGAGACTATGATCCTGTCAAGACCCGGGTCGTCCACCTTAAGTTGAACCCAACTACTGAGGCCAAGCAGCAGCGTCAGCAGGAAATGGATGGTGTTAGAGAGGAATTGACACGTCTTAGAGAACGTGTACGTTTCTTCCAGGAAGGAGTAATTGTCTCACAAGACGACTCCAGCATCCATACTTCTGGCCTCAGCCTCAATTTACCACCATCCAAGGAAGTGCTGGGTAAGATTCAGAACATTGAAACACATTTATCGACTTGTACTGAAATGGCTCTTGATAAATGGATTGTGAAACAATTGTTTGCAGAACTTTTTTGCTAACTTAATAGGGAATTGTGATAAGACTGACCTTAATTAAAGGATACATAGTCAGCCTCCTAACTACAGTAAGAGATCTTTCAGCGCTTGGTTGTCTTTGGGGACTTCTGACACCGCTGACAGGTACTTGGCCTGTCTACATTTTTTTCACCCATGGTCGTAAGATATGGTTCCTGATTAAATACAAGATCCCAGGTACAAACGACTGAAATGAACGTCCTCTGTAGAGTGCCTCGGTTTAATCTTATAGATTAGGTGAGAAGATCCATCATCTGGGGTGAGCTTGGAGTAGAGCCTCTGCTCCTCTGCTTAGAAAGCTGTGGTCAGCTAAGGTGGTTCAGGTGCCTCCTGTCACCTCCCGTAAGAGGTTTTCCTGACATAACACACATCAGAACTAGCTGATCACTTCAGGGGTTGATACATCTTGGGATCCTAAAATGAAATGGGAAGTATTGCTAGTAAGGTGACTGGTTTTACCTCCTGGACCTGCTATCCCAACAGCTTAATTTCAGCTAAGCCGAATAAGATGGATTGATATTTGTAATTTTAAAGAAAAAAAGCAGACAATTGTCTAAGGTCTTAAGAATCTTTCATTGATATTGACAAAATGCAACATTTAGCCAATAAAATCAGCAAAATTACTAAAATGCAGCTCTTGGTAACAGTAGAGTAGCTGCATACCTATTATACGTTTCGCTAGGATTTAATTTTGTGATCGCTAAAGATTTTCAGTGCTTTTCAGACCAGTTGCTGAAATGTGTTCTGGACAGGACAAGACTGCCTAGTACCTATGAGACTGTATTGATCATCATATTTTACAGAGTAATCAAAAGTACTGGTGAACTGATTTGTATTAAATCTACAATTTGTTTGAGATATCTTACAATAAGCCTGAAACGTCGGTTTTACAGTGGAGGCCATAATGTATAGTAATTCTCTTTTCTACCACAAGAGGCAGCTCCACCTAACGCCGTGAAAAGGCCTGCCATTTTTCGACCAATCACAAGCCGGCTCTCACTGGAGGAGACAGTCTTAGTGCAGCACCTCACTTGTCTCTCCTAATTTCTCAGCCGTTTTAACAGGCAACGCAGCTTCCAAACTACTCTTAATAACTTAAGAACCGTAAGGCGTATCGACGTCTCCAATGTACCGTTTTTATTGGAACGGATAGGGGAACGCTCTCAAACCACTCAATTTGTTGAAAATATAATATTACAGCCGTAAAATGACGTCAAATATGTTGATAGATTTGATGGAAACATTAATCTGTCCTTCCTTGGTCCCGAACTACATCCTCTTACTCTGAAAATATAAGGCCTATCGAAATTATTCTTTCACTGTGAGTATCAGCAGGCTTTGATGAAGAATCATGGTTCGTTTCATGTGTGTACCTCAATCTGTCTAGGAGCAGTGATTTTGTAAAAATGAGCATGATTTTGCCATTTTTGAATCTGAGCCGTTTTAGCGTAGAGCAGATTTGTTACACTCGAACAAACAAAACTCATGGAGAAACAGTAACAGGTATCAAAAAAGTTGTTGAATCATGAGCGTCAGGACGGTCTGAAGTTATATCAGTACAAGGCTCATGTTTTTACGTCGCATCATTTATGAGATATGACTTTAAGAATATAGGTCAGAATCCAGCTGTCCTCTGAATTTTTGCTCAGTCCCAATGCATTCTAATGGTCCCTCCTGGGTGCGGCCACTTTGCTTCGGGTCGATTTGCAAAAAAACTGTAACTGTCACATAAATTTTGGTAACATTTCATAAAGCAAAAATTGATAACCTACGTTTTGATATATAATATGTGCAGAAAGAGTGAAATATGAGTGTGTGAGCGGAAGTTGTTTGTGGATAATAAGAAAAGTGGAAAAGTGTAATTCTGCCAGAGTGGGCCACTCTATCTTAACTGCCTAGCGACCATAGCAACACATGTATTTTGAGAAATCTGATCACTTTGGGACCAGAAACTTGAGGAAGGATTGTATGAAAATGGTACAAGTTAGGAAGAAGCCGAGACATACAGTAATAGCTGAAGAGTATGACTACATTTTAAGATTTGAATGGTGTTTCTAAGTGGAACTATGTGGAAGTAGTTAGTTTTGCAAAACAGGCGAGATTTTGCGGAATTTTTGAGGTTTTCCATTCATTTCAATGAGAGCAAAAAAAGCAGTAAAAGTTGAATATTATAAAAAGTATAAAGGTTATAAATACCAAAAGATATAGCTGGAAAGAGCAGAATAAGCAGAATAATTTAGAAGTTGAATGGTTAAAATAGCACAAAGTATGCAGAAGTTGATGAAGTTCAAAAAACGTACGGAAGCAACCAGAAGAAAGTAGTAGAATAATAATAAAGAATAAAGAGAAACAGGATCTCAAGAGTGTGAATGCTTACATCATTCACACCAACTAGAAAAAGTTGCATTTCCTGCGAAAATGCAGTGTGAATGCTGTAAGCTGAATTTACTTGCCGAAAATGCCTGAAGTATTTGAAGTCAACTGTAAAAGGCTTGCGTAAGTGTAATGAGCAGAAACAGCAGAAAAAAGAAAAGGGGTGTGCCAACCCTAACACAAAGAAAAACTGTCACAATTAGCTAAAATAAAAAGTTTAATATTATGAAAAGGTTATGAATACCAAAAGATATACCCGGAAAAAGCAGAATGAGCAGAATAGTTGAAAAGTAGAATGGTTAAAATAGCACAAAGTATGCAGAAGTAGTTGAAGTTTAAAAAACGAACGGAAGTGTATGGTAGCATGTTGCCAAACACAAACATGTTGGTTAAAAATAATTCAATCAATTCAGTATAATAAAAATAAGCTTAAAGGGAAGTGTTAGCTAAAATTATCTGAAATGCAAATGTTAGCTAAAATGCTAGTGGTAGTAAGTTGGTAAACACTAACATGGCGCTAAACATTAACAAAATCTATTTAGCAAGGTAACCTTAGCTGTTAAATCAAAATTACCTTACATTTTGATACTAACTGTAATACTAGTGTTATCTTAAATACTCGTGGTTGTATCTTGGCAAACAGTATCATATTTGTTACCTAACTTAATCCTTTCAGTATGTCAACATCTTCCCAAAATGCAAATATTAGCGAACATTAGCTAAAATGCTAATGTTAGATTAAATGTTGATTTTAGCTCAAATGCTAGAGATAGCTTGTTGGTAAACACGAACATGTTGGTTAACAGTAACTCAATCCATTCATTATGTTACTTCTAGCTGTTAAGTCAAAATGAGCTACAATACCGTTGTTAGCTTGAATGAGCTTAATTGCTATTGTTAGTTGTTTTTTTTAAGATTCGCAGCATGGTAGCAAACATGAACATATAGGTTAACAATAACTGAACCCATTCAGTATGTTAAAATCAACCCAAAAACCAAATGCTAGCTAATATTAGCTAAATTTCTAATGTTAGCTAAAATGCTAATGTTAGCTTAAATGCCACAGACAGCATGTTTGCAAACACTAACATAATCGTTACCATGAACTTAATCCTTTCAGTATGATAAAATCTTCCTCAAATGCAAATATTAGCTAATATTAGCTGAAATGCTAATGTTAGATTAAATGTTATTTTTAGCTTAAATTCTAGAGATAGCATGTTGGTAAGTACCAACATGTTGGTTAACATTAACTCAATCCATTCATTATGTTAATTTTGGTTAAGTCAAAATTAGCTAAAATTCCATTGTTAGCTTGAAAGACTTAAATAGCTATGGTTAGAAAAAAAAGCTATTGCTAGCATGTTTGCATACATGAACAGATTGGTTAACAACAACCCATTCAGTTTGTTAAAATCAACCCAAAAACCAAATGATAGCCAAAATTAGCTAAAATGCCGATGATAGCTAAAATGATCATGTTAGCTAAAATGCCACAGATATCTTGTTGGCAAACACTAACATGTTGGTTAACTTTATCTTAATCCATTCAGTTTGTTAACTTTAGCTATTAAGTCAAATTTACCTAAAACGCTAATGTTAGCTAAAATGCTAATGTTAGCTAACATGCCACAGATAGCATGTTGTCAAACACTAACATGTTGGTTAACTGTATCTCAATCCATTCAGTAGGTTAACTTTAGCTATTAAGTCCGTGCAGCACGCTGGACTATGGACTATGTTTTTCTCATTTAAGTATATTGAAAGATTTGACGATCGATTTGTCAACACTCTTGAATCGCTATCAATATTGCACGTTTCACATCACAGTTAATCGATTTATGGTGAATCGGCACACTCTGTCTTGCACAGATGGCTGAAATGTATGTGTGAAATGTGTTCAGTGCAGGTCTATATTAGGAATTATGCAGCACAAAAAATACCAGTCATGCTTTGCTGTATGTTCAGTGTAGTATCAAAACTGTTGACTGATGTATTCCCTTAACTTTTTTGTTTGTTCTAGATTTACGTAAGCAGATGGAGAGCTCCGAGCTGAGGAACCAGAGACTAAAGGAGGTGTTTCAAAAAAAAATTCAAGAGTTTCGCACTGTCTGCTACATCCTGACGGGTTACCAGATTGACATAACCACCGAGAACCAGTACAGGCTCACCTCAGTCTATGCAGAGCACATGCATGACTCTTTGCTCTTCAAAAAGGTATGCAAAAGACTCAATCCATACACAATAGTGGTGAGCCTATTCACTATTCAATTGATGAATTGCAATGTGAAATGCGCCATATCGATAGCGGTTCATAAGTGTTCAAAACCGATAATTTTTCATGATAATTAGTCCATTTTGGGGTATGGACTTGCGGCAGCTACCATTTCAGCCATAGACAATGTTAAATGTCTATGGCCCTCAGGTCTAATTCTCCCTCTAAATCCTACCTAAAAACTTGATGCCACATCGACCGCTACTGCTTCTTGTCGTTGACGAGCCGTGGGGCCACCCCACTGCACAGTATAATCTGTTTGGCTTATGCAATGAAGTGTCAGCGCCTTTAATCAATCATAACTCGCTAAAAACTGATTTTCAATTTTATTTTATAATTGTATGTTTTCTCATACATAATATATATATAGCTTTAATACATGGTTCTGTATATTTGAAAATTCATAGTGGGGTTTGTTAATATTAGAGTTTAGCCGAATACTCTGCTGAAACGAGTATCCGGTATGTATAATGCACTTTTGCCGAGTACGAGTATCATACGAGTAATACGAGTTAATATCTGTGCTCGGATTGAATAAAAATTCTCACTGCGTAGCTGACTGTGTCTGCGTTCTCTGACTAGTCACAGCGCCGCTCTACTACACACTCACTTACACACACACAGAACACTGAGAAGAGAAGAGAAGCGAACCGCGCGCTCTGTCTCTCTCTCTGTCTCTCCCTCAGTCCCTCAGGTTCGCATTTGTTCAGGTTTGTTTTTTACTGTAGTACTTACTTATTAACCAGTATAGTTTTGGTAAATGTTGGGTTTGTTCAGATGTGGTGCTGCTTGGTAGAATGCGACTCGCGTCTCTGCCTGTCGGAGATTTTTTTTCCTTTTAAAACCGTCAGCTGGCGCACTGTCTGACACTTTCTTGCTGTATTTTATCTAAAAAAAAAAGAAGTAGTGGCATAAAACCATATTACAAATTAATTAGACACACACACACTCTCTTTGCCGGTCATCTGAGTTTTTTTTTTTTTTTTTTCACCGTCAGCTGGTTCTAACCAGTTTTTTTTTGCTTCACGCACTGAGTGACACTTTCTTGCTGTATTTTATTAAAAAAAAAATAAAGGTAGTTGTGGTATAAATAATATTACAAATTCAGCTACACACACACACACACATACCTGGTCTGAAAATAAAAAAGAACAAAAAAAAATAAAAAATTCACACTGATCATAAAAAAGTTATGTTGAGATGAAAACTCTTGTTCATTACATTTTATTTCATAATTGCAACCGCATGTGTTGTATTCATTGTTGCAAAACTTGTTCTGTATATAGTTTGTATGTTATCGTGATCAAAACCATTGATCTGAAGCTCAATGTTGATGCTGTTGTGTAAATAGTTTTCTAATCAGCAATAAACAATAAAACAATTTCTGATCAACCCATATCAATTGCATGTTTAAAATAGCATACCGGTTAAAGCACCGCCCATTTCAAAACAACCCGACCCACTTCCTGGTTAAATCCCGCCCACTCCCGGGTTAGGCCCCGCCTAGTCCGATTACAGATACAGATAATTTATATGGTTAACAAATACAGATAATGCTTTTCTCGCTCATCCCTAGTTAATATCTATGCTCCCAGCCATGCAGAATGAAATTTACTCTGCAGGTTTGAAGGCAAGTGTTTGGAAACAGTTTTTTTTATGAAAACAAGAAGGGAAAAGGCCTGGACAAGATTTACTTCATATGTAAGTTGTGTAAGTTTTTCCTGAAGTTGTAAGCTTCAATCCCCCAAAGTTTTTGGTAGTATTAGAAAATGTTATTTTTTTAATTGCTTTATTACAGCAAACATTTAGCAATTTAGTTGTGGGAGTATATTTGTTATTTTACATTATGCAAATTTTTTTTGTATTATACATGTATACAAAAGAGAATTATTCTGATCAGTCAGTCAGTCATCTAGGAATTGGCAGTTGTAGAAATGGAGTACCATTCTGGTACTTCATTAAAATAAGTAGAAGCTTTTAAAAGGCAATGAAATATTTTCATTTATTTCATAAGTATTACATGACTAAGTAAGTATTATGATTTTATTTTATTTTTTATTTACTCAGCAGGTTCCATTTTTCCTTAACAGAGACAGATATATTGACCCAACATAAGTTACTGCTCAACAGCCTTTTTGTTTCTAATGATAATTCTTACTCAACACATACAGCTTCCATAAACCAATACAAATCCAAGATCAAGTTGAAAATTCCCACTTAAAACACAAGACACATTTATTATTTGTAATTTCATTGTTCTTGTTTGACTACATCTTTTCCATCTTTTACTGGTAGAATTTTACTCTACATCTGAACACAACTTATCTGATCCTGATTTGGGTCTAAAATTGATATATAGTGACCCATTTATATTTCCCCTGAAATGAGCTGTTCCCCGTGTTGGGAGCGCTCTGCAGCCAGAATGGCTAATCCAACAGTCCTCACTGCATAAATGTTTTTAATCTGCTGCTCTCGGTAAATAAATATTCAAAAATAAACCTGGTCTGCTTTTTATTTTCTTACACAGTTTCGATTTTTGTTTTTTTATCGCTGAGGAATCAAAGTCCAAACTTAACCTGATATATATCAGTCAAACATTGTTTTACATTACATTGTGTTTATTTGTAAAAATAACAAAATTCTGATATAAAAGGATGGAAGCTTGCTCTGCTGGCGCGAAAAAATTAGGCTTAATGAGACTAATAGGATCACATGTAAATTGTATCTTATCACAGCAGCATGCAGCTGCTAAAATACTGACAATTAAGATGACAGCTCATTCAACTACATTTATGAACTAATTATAAAATAAAACATTTGCGTTCCAGCAGACACATGATGTGTGGTAAGGAAAATGACATTACCATAATTACTGTTAATGCTACAGCTAGCAATACAAGTAATACAACAGCATATTCAGTCAGAAGCTTCATCAAAGCCGCTGTAATACAAACTGCTACAGAAGATCCTTTCTGCCCACGGCCATCAAAAATCCAAAAAGTCAATTTAAAATTCCATTCTGAGAAAATAAGTTTTACTTTTAATGTAATCATAAAAATAATAAGTAGCAGTCTCACAAAGACCTCCAAAAAGGGCAACTCCAGTCTTTAGTTTTTCATTTAATAGATAAAATATCACTTTGCTCACCCTTTTCATAGTTTTTTTGGCCATGTGACATCTCCCATACACAGAAACAAATAAACCAGCTATGTGGACGATGCATTCTGCCACACATTTGTCATATTGTATGCATACATATTGTATGCATCGCATCAGTCAATTTAAGAATGTAAATCAGGCCCCTATAAAACAATGAAGACCCAGACATCAATCTAGGAATGCCCACCGGATGCCTGAGACAATGTGTAAAGCCGACATGTTCGGGGAAAAGAAGATATCACCCTACTGTTAATGCTAATGTTAGAATTTAATGAGCTAATTATCTTAAAGAAGCAACTGTCCCTCTTTGTCGTCAACGTCCTTTTAAGATGCTCGAGCATCACCGTTGTACTGCCATGGAAAGCAGGTTCTACCTTGTGATTTTTGCATTACACATGATTCTCTTTCATTTTTATAAAAAGCTCCAAACTGTAGACCTTCGATATCGGCTCGCCGTGATGCTGCTGTTTGGGCTTTTCAGGTGACAACATGGCTGCCCTCTATTGCCACTACTGCGCATATGCGTCAGGGGCAGAAACGCAAACAAAGCAGCGAAAGGTACGATAGTTTCAAGATAAAACGAAGCAAAAAAAAAAAATGATGACGTCGATTACTACATTTGTCATTGACAATTTTAGTCAAAGACAACTTTGGTTGTCGTCGTGATGAATTGTGGTGCTGCCAAGGAGACACAGCTGTGTAAAAAATTCTAGGGGTGCGGTCGATAAAATTTTCATTTCAATCCTTTTTAGCTGCGTGTAGGTTGACAAAGGTCATTCACATGGAGTTTGGAGCACATCAGATCATGCACATGGGATTTAGAGCCAACCATATGTTAATGGCAAGATATAGAATTCCACCAAACTGCCACGGGCACAGAATTGAGCCAACATTCACTGATGAAGTATGATTTAGCGCCAACTTAAGTGTTATCAGACACAGCTGGAAATGTATATCGATGTAAGTATAAAAGGAAATTCACTATCAAAATAATTCACTTACTGTTAAAAGTGGGTGGGGCTAAAGTGATGTTAGCAAAATTGCCAACTTTCTGTGTATTTTGGATCATGGTTCCAAGAGACATTTTTTGTAGGTCCCAAGACACTACATATGTGTACCAAATTTTGTAATCCCTGGATCATGTATTGCTTGGGGCTGATTGTTTTAATGCATCTAGAAGGCACTGTGGAGGAATATTTTAGGGGCTAGACTAATAAACTATAATGTGTAATTTGGTGCAGATAAGATGATATATGTCAAAATTAGAGCCAGAAATGTGTCCGTGGGGTGACATAAGACTTCGCCACGCCGCCACACCCTATTGTAAACACTGTCACTACTTAAAACCAACTTACAGCAACATGTTTTCAGTCACTGGGAATAGTTTGATGTTGAATAGGTGAAGTGAGTCAAATATGGCCCTTCCAAAGTAAAACATTGCACCTTTTGTTCTAAGGAGGCAGGGCTTACGTTACATGAGCAAATGACCCTATGAATGTGTTGAGTCCTGGTCTGTGATGATGACAAAGTCTGGTACTGCTCTGAACTGTGAGTGGAAATTAATACACCTTGTTTTATTGTGAGAAGCAATACTCTGATGCTTGAACATGCACACATGCTTTGATGCAGCAAAACAACTGAACAACTTTTGGTCCTCATTGCCTTAAAACTATCCTCGTTCATTTTGAATTCTGTAAGTCAGAAGCTCTAGGATGAGTTCGTTCAAAAATGTGTGTAAATGGCAAACATTTGTGGAACTCCAATACAGATGTTTCATTATTTACATCTAGCCATGTTTCTGATAAAAACTGCATGTATTTTATGTTCAGTGATAAAGTCATTGATTAGGAGTGACTTTCCTGATAAATACCTAGTATTTAATAAAGCTAACTTAAGTGATTTGATAATTGGTAGCTGAATCTTCTGACAGATAATCAACTTGAGATTTGTTTTATTATAAGTGCGTTTGGCTTTAATTTTTTGTTTTCTCTTGCTAATAATGACTTGAATGATTTTTCGGGGTGGCCGAACAACTTCTGGGAGACGGTGGGAGTGGGATTACTGTACCTTGCACATCAGATGTCCGTTATTACCAGTTCGGGCATGGGCAGCGTACATCCAGTGTAAGCCCCAGAGGCCTGATGTAGTCCATGTTTCGGTGTTGGTTGTGACCCAATTCTAATTTGTGCTTTCGGGCTATCTGAGAAATCTCTAAACAGAGAGTCATTTGGGTGTCGAGGAGTCTGATGACATTGCGATACTTTGAAGAACACTTTGCAGACCAATGAACATCTTTACTCGCTGCTGGAAATTTTTGTTCTGTCAGTCCTTGCAGCTGTCTAGGCGGATGATGTAATCTTCACTTTTTTGTGTGTGGAAATGTTTCTTCTATGATAGTTTCCACAGGCTGTGCTTCGAGGTAAACTCTTGGGTGCCTTATCAAGTTTTTGTTCAAATAACAGAAAACATTTGAGGTCAACAGTCTCTGTCCAGCTCTGTTAAGATAACACTGGTTGACCTTGAACAAGTGCTTTACACATCTAAATATTTTAAAGTTGTTAATAAATGGGATTTTTTTTTCAACAGATTTTCTTTTCAACCATTTATGGATATGCGAAGTCTTCTGTATCTTTCATCATTTCCTCCAGGGACTGGTCCGCTGATAAAGATGTTTATCTTAAGTCCACCAAGTCTCTGTAGCAGATCAGAGAAGTCTACTTCAGACTTCAGATTGCTTTTTGGCTATATCATTCACACCTGCGTGGATAACAAGCTTTTCCAGGTTAGGGTGTTCTAAAATCGTCTGGATTTTTTTCTGATATTTCTTTCTCTGTATTCTTGGGGCAGCTGATAAAGCTAGTGTTCTGGCTACAAAAATCTTCGATACCATTAATTGATCCATCATGTATGATGAGAACTGTTGGGGGGGGCTTCTTCCTTTCTTATGTGTCCGCTTCATCTGGATAGATTACACCTGGTGACCTTGACTGGTCCCAGGGGCTGTGCTGTGTTACGGGGAACTGAAAGCTGCGAGTCTGTTTCTCAGCGGTATTCCAGGGGGAGTGATATCTCTTGCTTTGGATTGCGGGTTCTTTTGTTTCTTCTTCCTGGGAGCAGAGAAAACAGGTGTAGATTCAGTTCACTTCAAAGCCGGCCAGTCTTCGTTGAATTGGGAATGCGGTGTTCTACCTGTTAAATGCCTTTTGGCTAGAGGAGTAGCGTTGTTCTGTGACTTCTGTGCGAGACTGTTGGACCGAGATAATAACCGAGTGCCGGGTTCTTCCTGCCTGCCTGTAGTCATCGGTAAAGTTGTCTCATTTCCATATCCAGTATTTAGATCAAAATTTATCTGAAGATGGTGCAACTTCGTCTTGATTGTTTAAATTCTCTGGAGCAGTTTCTCAAAGTTCTCAGATGAGCAAAACACCATTTTAGTAATCCATAGTCCTTCAGAAAGTAATCAACAACAAAAAAACAAGAGATCGGGTCTAATACAGTGACTCCAGAGACTGAGTGTATAAAGTAACTAGGAAAAAAGCTAAGTAAAGAGAATAAGGCTAGAGATCAGGAGAGGTTGGGAGAGGTTGCTCCTCCTTCAGCAGCCAGAGTGCATAAGGAATGTCGTGTGGCGTGTCAGGCCCGGCGCCACGGGTGGGCCTGGGTGCCCCCCAACCCCCCCCCCCCCCCCCACCCCCCACCCATTCACAGATCAGGCCCTCCCATGACAGATTAAAATGCCTCATGCAAATGTATTGGCCCAAGACAACTAACAGAGGGTGTGATAGGTTATTAATCGGGAGTTTTGGATACAGTAAAAGAAGACACTTGTAATTCTGTAGAAGTAAATAAAATACGATTACCTCTCAGCCAGAGATATAAAGCATGCCGGCGACGGTAAAGCTGCTGTAGCTCCTCTAGAATAAAAAAAATCATAAAAAAACTCGCAAAGATTTCTACCTCCATTTCTACCAGCTTGTGTTTAGCGTCGTCATGGTTGCTAGGCGACAGGATATAAGCTATATAGTCTATCAGGACAGTTTCAGCAGCGAGTAGCGTCACTGTTTAAAGCAGCAGAAAAATAACAAGAGAATCAACATGGAAGAAGCAGGGCTTGTTGCTGTGTTTTCTGTTTGCTGTTATTAACTGGTTTGCGAGCAAATCTTATTTTTACAAAGCCGGTTGTTTGGCGACGTCTGCTCATTACTCTGAATCAGACTTAACCACAGCTCCCGCTGAGCGACAATGATCTTCTATAAAGGAAGATGGCTCACTCACATACACATTATGATCGTTACTATGGCTCAACCGCGGCTCATCTTGAAGATCAAAAACAAACGTTCTGACCACCGATCTAGAACAGAGCGATCATTCGGAAAAACTCCAGAACATACCTCAGTCAGTCCCTTTTTAAATTATATATAATATGAATATGTACATAGTGTCAAAAAGAGTTGTTTTGACCCGGAGATATTTAACACACTGCCAACGGGAGGTAAAAACTTTAAGGGGTTAAATAAAGACTGGGGCCCCCCAAAATAAGCTGCGGCCCCCTCAGCTAAATTGCCCTGGCGCCGGGTCTGTGGCGTGTGATGTCAGAAGAATGCGTGTGTTTCACAATCATTGCTTGAGGCTTGAGAGCTCTGTTACCCCATCTACTGAAATAGCAGTGTACAAGTTAAGTGTCAAAATTTACAATTAGCTAAATTAGCATATTGGCTAACATTGACCCAATCCATTTAGTATGTTTACTTTAGCTTTTATGTCAAAATTAGCTAAAAAGCTAATGCTAGCTAATATACTAACAGTAGCATATGGGCTATGACTAGCATAAAAGTAAAAAGAAGAAATCTGCAAGTGGGAAATATAGAACTGTAGTGATATATTACAGAAAATTTTATTTTATTTGTAGGAATTGTCATAAATAACAGATATGAATGAAGAGCTGTACATTCCTCAGATAAGTTCTCAAGACTTCTCTTTCAAGCAAAATTCACAATTAACCTGTGGCTCAGTCCTGCTCAGCCCTGCCTCCCGAACGCAAACAAACCAATTGCATTTGACTACCAGTTTTCTGGAAATAAACAGACATACGTTGTGTTCAAATTCAGGGGCTACATTCTTCGAAGGCCGGATTTGAAGGACGATTAATAGGTGTTTTCTGTTATTTTATTAAAAGACCAGGCCAGGATAATACAGGGGTCCCAAGCTGGGCCAAGCTATGACTCTTCCATACCTTTCCATTACTAAAGCTTAATG
Source organism: Valencia hispanica (assembly GCA_963556495.2). Classification (NCBI taxonomy): domain Eukaryota; kingdom Metazoa; phylum Chordata; class Actinopteri; order Cyprinodontiformes; family Valenciidae; genus Valencia; species Valencia hispanica. The sequence continues at coordinate 10,567,788 of OY747703.1, forward strand.
GCATAAAGGTGATTCAATATTATTCCCCTCGATCTCTCGAAGGTCTCTCCTTGCTTCTAATAGGACATGCCCAAATGAATGTACTTTTTCTCTGCAAAACCAAACTCTGTGTAAACAATCTTGATATTAAAATTAAGCTAATGTTTGTGACATTTAATTAAACGTGTAAAAATTACAGCATATGTTAATGTGCCAAAGTAATTGTAGCTGCAACATAGACAAAAAACAAGATTCTTCATTCTCACCCAATTTTTCTCTCATGTTACAGTGTATAATACCTTTGAAAATATGCTCCAGTAGAATATAAACAGCAGAAAATCTTGAATCAACATGTGAAGATTACCTGCACTAAGATTCATGTTGATGAAGTGAAGTAGAGCAAAGTTGCAGAGGCTTTAGTGAAAAGGCTTTTTGCTGGAATCAACCAGGACAAACATCTTGTAACCCCATTTTGTGGGCTTATCCTTCCTGCATTGTTTCATGGATATGCGAGCCTTAGACGGCCCCATCCTGTCGTCAATGCAAATATTCCTATATAGATGGTAACTTGCTCTTCATGCAGTAACAATATTATCGTAGAGTGGCCTGCTTTTGGACAGTCTTTTTTTTTTTGGGGGGGGGGGACAATCTTAAGTGGGGGAAGGGTCTTTTCATTGCACGGCTGAGGTGCAAAGACTGGCATACTGATAGCTAGGAAAACATAAAGGTCTCTTACAGTGAGGGGAGTCCAATTGAAAGTTCTGCCAGCCACTTTCCTTTTTGCAGCATTGGTATTGTCGATAATTGTCCGAATTACAGATGAACTGCAGAAGAGCTGGAAGAAAGAGAGGGGAGGCCATGCTGCTGTTTGGTCGAATGGTGGACTCATGGGCATGAACCTAAAAGACTCAGGAGTGCTGTCCTCCTCATGTCTGTGGCACTACGCATCTTTGTCCATTGGAGTGTCAGCAGACCTTATTGGACAAACGTTTGCCTTAGCTTTCCCCATTTTTGCCTTCTTGGATGGCTGCACAGAAGTTGAAGGCTTTGGAGGACTCAGGCATGGTAAAGCGTTGATGATTCAGCAAAGGATTAATGCCACGGTGACTGATACTCTTCATCCTCACAAAAAAAATATAACAGAAAAAGAGTTAGAAAAAATATACATATACAGATCCTTTCCCCAAAAAATTGAATATCATGGAAAAGTGAATTTATTTCCATAATTCCATTCAAAACATTAAACTACCATAGATTATAGATACATCATAGATTATTAAACCCACGAAAACAGGATTTCAAAAAATTTGAATACTGTGATTAGTATATATATATATATATATATATATATATATATATATATATATATATATATATATATATATATATATATATATATATACAAACACACACAGCCAATTTTGGCAAACGAATAATTTTGTTAAGATCAAAGGCTTATTAGAAACTAGACTAAATGTTTTATTTATTTATTTATTTAGTTAGTTTATTTATATACAGTATATAGTAAGTGTGTACATTTGACCAACAGTCATTCAGTTGCTGAAATTATCAATGAAACTAGCTGAAATTAACATGTAATTCTGTAAATGAAATAAAATCACTTTACCTGGATATGATTACCTCTCAGCCGGAGATATAAAACATGCTGACGACTGTAATACTGCTGTAGCTCCTCTAGAATTAAACAGTTATCCAAAATACCTGGGAAGATTTTGAGCTTCATTTTTACCAGCTTGTGTTTAGTGTCATCTAGAGCTGTAATCGGGCCTTAAAAGTTGGGCCCGACCTGGCCCAAGCCCGAGAGAATTCAACCCGAGCCCGAAGAGTATATTTTGATTGACAGCTTATTAAAGCCCGAACCCGATTAGAGCCCGATATTATTCAAAATTCACACATCAGGGTTTCTGCTAGAAAAAAATGGCACCGAACAACGTCACCGGCAGATTTTCAATTTACTGGACTAATGTCTCGCCTGCGTGCGTTTCTGTGTGCGCTCTTGACCGCTTGCTCTAGATTTCAGGAGATTTTATCTGACTTGTGGGCATCAGGGAGCTGCTATATACAGTGGCTTGCAAAAGTATTTGGCCCCCTTGAACTTTTCCACATTTTGTAACATTACAGCCACAAACATGAATCAATTTTATTAGAATTCCAAAGACCAATACAAAGTGGTGTATATGTGAGAAGTGGAACGAAAATCCTACATGATTCCAAACATTTTTTACAAATAAATAACTGTCATGTCAGTCCCACTGCATTAAAAATTTGTAAAGTTAGACTGCCAGAAAAATATATATTCTGCCTTTACTCAGGCACTTGATGTGAGTGAGTTAACAGAGAATTTTAATAATAGACTATAGGGTCTTCGTCAATTCATTAGCCCCGGTTTACGGTGCTTAGAGCTTCTTAGAAATTTAATATTCCTTTGATAAATGAGGACTTGTTAACTCAAAGGAAAAAATGTAGGAAGTTGGAGCATCAGTGGCGTCATTTTAGGCTCGAGGTTTTCTACCAAGCATGGAAGGACACCTTAGTGGAATTTCAGAATATGATGTCAATAGCAAAATCATTCTACTATTCTGCATTGATTACTGCAATTAGGCATAATACCAGATTGCTATTTGATAACGTTTCCAGGTTAGGGAAATTAGGAATTAGAAAATTAGAAATTAGGACTTTCTGTTTTTTGATAAAAAAAATTATGGTATTATAGCTGTTGTACCCGTATCTATGGAACAAGGTTTAAAACACTTAAATTACATTTCTCTCACACCTCTCACCAAGGTTGTTATGGCAGCTCGTGGCACAACTTGTAGTTTTGATCGTTTACCATCCAGGATTGTGAAAAACCTGTGGTCAATGTTAGGGCCATGCATACTAAGTTTGCCAAATTTGTTGTTATTGTCGGGAGTTTTTCCAATTTGTTTTAGGGATACAGTGATAAAGCCTTTACTAAAGAAGCCTGGCCTTGATGTAGATATGCTGTCAAGTTATAGGCCAGTCTCAAATCTTGCTTTTTTATCCAAGGTTTTTGAGAAAGTGGTGTCTGAACAGCTTCTACAGTATCTCTCAGCAAATAGATGTTTTGAGCCATTTCAATCTAAATGGTGATGTTTTGGGGGCCTGTTTGACTGTTGTCAACTTGGCTATCTGCAAGTTTTTTGTGTCTCAACCCAGTCAACACAGAATTGATCATTATTGGGCCAGCAAAGCATAGTCATCTCACCAAGGTTGTTAGCAGGTGACTCTGCTGCTAGATGATGTGGTCATTCTTTGCATAGACACAGTTAAGAATCTTGGTGTTCTCTGTGACCGGGTACCCTGTTTTGAGCTTCATATTAAGGAGGTTACTAGATTGTTTTTTTATATTTGAGAAATATTGCTAAGATTAGACCTGTCTTTTAAATTACCGTGCTGAGATTTTGATTCATACTTTTATTTCTTCTAGGTTAGATTACTGTAACACTTTAAGTGGTCTGCCTAAGAAGAGTGTTCAGAGTTTGCAACTTGTTCAGAATGCTGCTGCTTGTCTATTAACTGGAACCGGGAAATTTGAACACATTACACCAGTGATGCTTTCATTTCACTGGCTTCCAGTCTAGGCGAGAATAGATTTTAAAGTATTGCTGTGACAGGGTCCTACATGACTTGGCAAAAGAAGAAACGCCAATGCCGAAGTTCAGCTTTAGGTGATCTTTTATTGTGCTCTTCTTCAGGTGAATCCCAACAAAAAGAAGAAAAAAAAAAAACAAAAAAAAAAAAACTGTAGTCTTTTTACAAAGGACATTCACAGGCATGAAAAAAAATGGCAGTACCTTTAGAGAAGCTCAGAGACAATCCCCCTTGTTTGGAACTTGCTAGACTTCACTCTGACAACAACAGCAACCACACCCAACAGAGCAGAGCTTCCTTTTAAAGACCCTGGCTCCGGCCCTTAAAAACCCCACATAACTTTCCCCTCTCCAGACAAACATTTTTAAATCACAAATTACCCAAATAAATTCTATATATCAATAATCAAAATAAATAAATACAACCATAGCCCAAAAAAATAAAAATAAATAAATTAACACACAAATCAGAAATACCACCAATATATCCTGATGATGTCATCACTACATCACCACATGCCTTTCAATCCAGGAACTACTTTAGATCTAAATATCTTCCACACTTCCCTTTAATCAGTTAACAACTCAATAACACAGAAAATAACCTGGAGAATTATAATTTCAGCAAACAAAACAGAAACCTTGTGTGTGCACCCACAATGAATCATTTCAGGTATTACTGAAAAAAACAAATCAGGCTTTTCTGTTAGAAAAGGGTGTGTTCTACTAGCTACCCTGGCTGCATGCTCATAAAAGTTTAAAAAGTTATAAGACGGGCTGAGCTCGTGATGGCCCCTTCATCACAATTGCTTTTAACATATAAAGCAGTAAATAGCATTGCACCCTAATACCTTACGGAAATGGTAAAGCCATATGTATCTGGCTAGAATTTAAGGTCTCAAGGCTTCTGGTTGTTCCAACGGTGAAAAAAAAGACGATTGGTGGGAGGACGTTTTCTTTTTATACACAAACACTTTGGAAAAGTTTGGCTCTGGACATAAGACAGGCATTGACAGTTGATGTTTTTAAGGCAAAGCTAAAGACACATTTGTTCACAAATGCATATATCTCCTGCTCTTTTTTTAAGCAATCTTGTTCATTTTTATGTAAAGCCCATGGAATTATATGTCCTGTTTATTTTGGTGCAATTTTTAGGAAATGTTTATCTTTCCTTTTATGCAATGAGTGTTTTTATGGTTTATATTTGTGGTTGTACAACACTTTGATGGAAAGTGCTTTATAAATAAATTTATTATTATTATATGTGCGGACAGGACTGCATGACATGGTCCAGCGTCGATAGCCTCGATTGGTTCTGCTGTCTGACCTGTTGTGCGCATGTGTTCTGTCAGGACAGTATATTGACATTAGGAAGCGCCTTTCCTCTTCATATTGGGAAAGTTTTCCCAACTTTGGCTCATTGACGGTGTTTAAAGACTGGCTTAAGCCGGTCGTAGGGAATGGTTGGGAAGCATTTTGTAAAGTGTGCAGGAAAACCATAAATGTAACCTGGAACGGTGTTACACCGATCAAATTGTTACCAGCAATAGATCTGGCGATTCACCTGTGGGGAGGGCAGCAGCTCCTTATTTGTTTTTTCTGTGCTACACAGAGAAGTGCACCTGCAAACACAAGCTCAGTTATGAGCACAAGTATTGTCGTCACACCTCAGCAGTAAACTAGTGTAACCAGCACGGCGATAGCTGCAGCAGACCTGTCGCCTCCTCCCCTGTCCATTCGTCTAGTTACTAGCTACATCTACTCAGTAACTTGTTTACCTTTGAAGAAAAAAAAGTACTTTTAGGAGTAGTTATAGCACAATGTGCTTTTTACTTGAGCAATATTTTTTCTGAAGTATTGCTATTCTTACTTGAGTAAAATTTCTGGATACTCTGGTCACTGTGAGTTAGTTAACTGAATAGATAATTTACATATTTTAGCCAAAAATGCACAGGCCATTATCATGCATGGGTCAGTGCTGCGTTTCCACCCCCAAAAATGCCACTGTTTGATGACGTGTTGGTAGTAAAGCACATTTTAGAGATAGTAAAAAAGGTAGTAAAAAGTAGTAAATTCAACTCTAGGATTCCTGTGTAAACCCTGATCTTCCACCTCACTCAGAAGCTCTTCTGCTTCCACAAGTTTGTCTTCAAGCAGATCAGGAGATGATGATGCTGCTGCTCCCTTTGCCTTTCCAATTGTCTGTCTCTAGAAGTCAGGTGAAGAGGCAGTTGGAAAAACTAAGCAAGGCTGCAGGTCCCCATGGTGTCAGTCCTAGAGTACTGAAGGCCTGTGCAGAGCAGCTCTGTGGGACTCTGCAACCCCTTTTTAACCTTAGCCTTACCCAGGAGAAGGTTCCAGTGTTGTAGAACACATCCTGCTTTGTTCCATTACCAAAGAACACTCCCCTATCAGTTATCAACGACTATAGACCTGTTGCCCTCACATCCCACATTATGAAGTTTTGGGGAAGACTTCTGTTGGCCCACCTGGGTAGGTAAACAAGAACATATCAGGACCCACTGCAGTTTGTTTGTCATCATGGAGTTGAAGATCATCCACCTGCTTCAACCAACCTACTGTCATCTGGACAAAGCAAGTAGCACTGTGGGGATCATACTCTTTGATTTCTCCAGTGCATTTAACACAATTCAGGCAGAATTTGCCTTGTCAGAAACTCCAGAAGACATAGGTAGAGCCGTGATCATTCACCTGGATTAATGACTCCCTGAGCACAGTTTGTCAAACCAGGTTGTCAGCTGCACAGGAGCACCACAGGTGACCATACTCTTACCATTCATTTTCACTATGTACACCTCAGTCTTCCAGTACAAGTCAGAGACCTGTCATCTGCAGAAATACTCAAATCACTCTACAGTCGTCAGGTGGATCAGAGATGGACAAGAAGCTGAGTACAGAGAGCTGGTTGACCGCTTTGTGACATGGTGTGGAAACAATCATCCTACCTTCAATGTAAACAAAATCAAAAATCAAATCATGGAAGAAGAATTGCAGATGGTGGAGGAATATAAATACCTTGGAGTTCACCTGGACAACAGATTGGACTGGCGACTCAAAACTGGAGCCCTCTACAAGAAGGGACAGAGCAGACTGTACTTCTTGAAGAAGCTTAGGTCCTTTAAGGTTTGCAACAAGATGCTGAATATCTTCTACAAGACTGTTGTAGAGTGTGTAATATATTCTGTCATCTTCTTTTGGGATAGCAGTATCAGAGCCAGGGACTTAGAAAGGCTAAACAACCTGATAAAGAACACTGGTTTTGTTCTGGGGATGACTGTGGAACCTCTGGAGATGATGCTAAGAAGAATTCTTCTTTAAATCAAGACCATCATTGAAAACTCAGAGCATCCTCTTAATAAGACTTTCATACAACAAAAGAGTGTCTGAGGCTTCTTCAGTTTCGCTATAACACAGACCGCTACAGGAGATCCATCTTGCCTTCACCCATCAGCATCTACAATAACTCCTTGAAGAACTGAATAGTGTGAGCTACAGCAACACTTAATTTCCCTCTGGGATCAATAAAGTATTTTTCAATTGAATTTGAATTACTGCATCAAACTAAACTTTAGGACTATTTCAACGACTTTTAAGCTACCTGGGCTGCATTTGATCAATTCAAATTCAAAAATACTTTATTGATCCCAGAGGGAAATTAATTGTTGGTATAGCTCATATAATTAATTCTTTAAGGAGTTGTTGTAGATGATGATAGCTGTGGGCAAGAAGGATTTCCTGTAGCGGTCTGTATTGCAGCGAAACTGAAGAAGCCTCCGACTGAAAAAGCTCTGTTGTTGTATGACTGTCTCATGAAGAGGATGCTCAGGGTTGTCCATAATTTTTTTGATTTTATGAAGAGTCCTTCTTTGCATCATCATCTCCAGATGTTCCACAGTTGTCCCAAGAACAGAACCACCATTCTTTATCAGGTTGTTTAGCCTATTTAAATCCCTGGCTCTGATGCTGCTACCCCAACAGATGACGGCTGAAGAGAATACACTCTCCACAACAGACTTGTAGAAGATCTCCATCATCTTGCTGCAAACCTTGAAGGACCTAAGCTTCCTCAAGAAGTACAGTCTGCTCTGTCCCTTCTTGTAGACGCTTTCACTCCGAGGTATTTATACAATCTCAACCACCTCCACTTCTTCTCCCAAGATGGAAACAGTTTTTGACTTATCCCTGCTTCTTCTGAAATCTACAATCATCTCCTTTGTTTTGTTCACATTCAAGGTGAGACGATTGTTTCCACACCATGTCACAAAGCGGTCCACCAGCTCTCTGTATTCAGCTGTCCATCTCTGATACACCCGACAATTGCAGAGTCATCTGAGTATTTCTGCAGATGACAGGTCTCTGAATTGTACTGGAAGTCTGAGGTGTACAGAGTGAAAAGGAATGGTGAGAATACGGTCCCATGTGGTGCTCCTGTGCTGCTGACCACCTGGTTTGACACACAATTCTTCAGTCTCACAAATTGTGGTCTGTTGGTCAGGTAGTCATTGATCCAGGCGATTGTTGAGGCTCCACCTGTGTCTTCAGGAGTTTCTGACAAAGCAAATCAGGCTGAATTGTGTTAAATGCACTGGAGAAATCAAAGAACAGGATCCTCACAGTGCTGCCTGCTTTGTCCAGATGACAGTGGGTTGGTTGAAGTAGGTGGATGATGGCATCTTCAACTCCAACTCCACAGCGATAAGCAAACTGCAGTGGGTCCTGATATGTTCTTGTTTGCTTGTTTCAGGGGTGCCAACAGGATCATCTCTGTTTTAAAATCTAAAAATCTTTTCGCAAACCTGAACTCTAGCTGTATTGTTCTATATTAAGCAGAGAAAGTTGTGAAACCTTTACTCTTTATGAAAGAGAAAGCAAGAATTAATTTTCCCCAATAATATTAGTAAAACAATGTTTACACAAATACAAACCAAATCATCACGTTAAAAGATTAGTACATAAAGTAATGTTTGGGTAAATGAATGTTGTATGCCTTGGTAAGACTTAAACATCCACCATTGACATCTTAGGTTGGTGGACTTACAATACAGATTCATTCATCAATACTGTACTCTTTATAGGAAGCATAGATGTACGTGTTTACAAAGATAAGCCCATAAGTTTACATCTAATAGAGCTTTGTTGTCAGTTTAAGTATATGCTATATTAGCATTACAAAGCCAGAGCTTTATTGAGCTTTAGGTGCAACATTTGATGTAACAGATTAAGGCAACAAACTCACAGGAGATCAAACGGGATACAATCTGTAATGATTAAAGTAACTTAAATCAAATCATGCATTACATATGGACCAAAAGTTATGCTAGTCTTTTTCGTTGGGGTCATAAAAATCCGGTTCAAATCTATTTTACCCATCAATTTTACAAATCATAAATTCATTAGTATTTATTTTTATTCATTTCAAGCTAAACATAGAATCCATATCATGCCATCACACATCAAGCAGATGAATACCTTTATTAAATATGAACAGTTCACCAACTCTGGCCTGATTGCACAGTCTCACAACTTCCTCCTGGTCCGTATGCACCTGAACTGTGCACCTGTTTTTGCATGATCAAATGTCTCAAGTAGGATTACTGCCTCGGACAGAAGACTTTTTTTGGAGGGGTGTTTTGGAGGTTGAATCCGCAACACTAGAGACTAGCATTACAAGTGCCACTTCAGCCAAAGTTTTGGAGTCAGTGAACATTTCTCAAATTAAGATGTTCAGAAGTCAGCAAGACTCTATGAACTATGGAGTTCATTTTGGCTCTTTATTAATCAATAAAAAATAAACTCTATAATGAATGAGCATCTGCTCTCTCTGCGTTCAGCTGCAAAAGGGTTTAACCAGTTTGTCTTCAGATCTGAGATGATTTTCAGATGCTCCCATGGAAATCTTTTTTGGATTGATTCAGTTACCTGTACACAGTGCGTAAAGTAAAAAAAAAAATATCTGCACCAAGTGGTCAAGGGTATGAATTGCAATCTGTCAAAATGACAGGTGGTCTTCAGGTTTTTCCGTTTCCGTAACCGTTTTTTAAAAAACGGACAAAAATGGAAAATACTCTGTTAACACGGCCCATGATAAGGACAATGTTTGTTTGTTTTTTCAAAGACTTTATTTTAAGCAACTATATTATCACTTTTGATTGACATGGATGTTACATTTCCATTATTAAGCAAGACCAGATAATAAAAAGTAACTAAAATAGATTATTTTAAGGCTGCATGATTTGTCAACAGCATGGTTAAATAGAACATATGTGCTTGGATTTTGGTGGTGTTGGCAGTTATTTGTTTTATCAATGTTAAACGATTCTGAGAGAGCTGGTTTATATGTGAAATTGCTGTATCTGTGGTGTTTGCAACACACCAGAGGTTGTTTTGATGATTCATATTGATTGATGGCTGATTGTCCAAATGTGTTTTACTGAAGGTAATCTAATATTACATTGAACAGTCTCAAGATGGGATTTTTCCACCAAACGGATTCTAGTTCTAAGTTAGTGCTTGCTTAGCATCAGACCTTTCTGCTTGCACCATCACAAGCACTGAAAAATTGCTCCTCCAAGTTTGAGTCAGGCAAGAAAGAAAAAATCCACTTTTATAAAGAGATTGAGGTAGGCATATGGTAGCGATTAACCAATCCAAAATGTTATGACTGCCTGATTTCAATACTAAACAAATCCTAACATTAGTTTTTAAAGAATTTATGTGTCTTTTATCTTTCTGCTGTTACGGAATATAGCTGAAAGATGATTAAACTTAGGAAATTTTAAAATGATGTCATGACGAAGCACTACGTTGACTATGGTTGAGGAAAAATTGGTTCTTAAATTTTTTATTTAGTTAAGAACTGCATGTATTTGTATTCTCCTGATCCTCTGACTATTTGGTATGCATAAGCATGTGCTGATATGAGAGCCTCCCTATATGATCACCTAGATCACCTATACCTAAAATACCACAATTTCACATCTTTATGATTTTATCACAAACATACAAACAAAACTATACAACATGATCTAATTAGTTTTATTGAAAACTGCAGGAAGACAGTATTTCATTAGTAAGGGTAATTTCGGTAGTCTTTTTGCAACCATGATTATGTCCAAACTGCAAATTGGTCTTTTTTATGGCTGTGAAAAAAACCTTTATCATAAAATGGTGAATCACAGGACCCAAAATGCAAGGAGGAGGCAGGCAAACTTACTCAAGTCCAGGAGGCAGCCAAATTTACTAATCTCTAGGACCCTAATTTTTTAAACAAACAATGCAAGTATGCTGCAGCATACTTGCATTGATTGCTTATTAATGTTGGTCAAATCCAAGAATTACCTGGGCACCCTTTTTGAGTTTATGAAGATATAGGTGCTCCACAAATGTTTGCTTTGTTAAAATATAATTCTGTTTCGGTTGACTTTGAACCCAGATATGTGAGGTGATCAAATAAATGTTCTCATTGTTCAAAAGCTGTTAACAGATGAGTACTAAACAAAGATTAACATACTGCAATAACAGTATATGTACCACTGTACGTCCACAGCTTTTGTGTGCTTTAGGACCCTCAAGTACCTTTTCATATATATAAAGAAAAGTATTTCAAATTCAATTAAAATTCAAACATACTTTATTAATCCCAGAGGGAAATTAAGTGTTGGTATAGCTCATATTATTAATTCTTTAAGGAGTTGTTGTAGAAATTTGTAAAACACCTTAATATAAAATATGTGTTTGAAATGTTTTGGGACAGACTGAATGCTTTCTGGTACTGGGTTTCACTTTGCTTACTGAAAGAAAACACTCATTGCTGTTTTGCTTATAGCTATGTAGATAAACATGGGCAAAATTCTAATAAACTGTAAACTCAAAGGCTGATAAAAAATACAAGACTGAATGCATTAACTATATTTTAAGTGGAAAGGATGTTATCCACTAAAACTTTCAGAGAGAATCCAAGGAGTTTAAAATCTCTGTAAAAAAAAAAAAGAAGTTGATTCTGATTTCTCCTGACAGTCTTCTGTCCTACATACCCCCAGGGAAGACGTGCCCTTGTAGCTGTGTGTGCCTGAGTGCCTGCATATTTGTCACTGTATGCTTGTTTTTTGGTTCCACCAACTCTTCAGGTCAATGTCTAGAGCATGTGTCCTTTGTCTCTTGTTGGTAAAATGATACGCAACAGCAAAAATCCAGTTGATGTCATAAAAGTATTCCTTAAAATATAAAATTGTTTGGCTGTCAATTTGCTGTATCATTGTCAACTTGTCTATAGTGTTGTTGTGTGGAACAACCGCCTCTTTTGATGCTGATTTAATATAAATGTACAGTGCACAAAGCAATGATGAGCCATCAGAAAATGTATGTTTACAATCCTAGATTATAATTGAAGATTGGTCTTTTTAAAGAATAAGTGACATATAGAAATCTGATGGAACAATTCCTTATTGATGTCGAAGAAAAATGGGCTGAAATATGGTTTGAGATAAATAAAGGCCAACAGTATGTCGCATAACTCATTACAACTGAAGTCACAGTATACCATCTCTAAAGACAATTGCTGTAACCCTTGAAGCAAGTTAATTAGAGCAATTACAGCAATTAAATACTCTACCATGTTCCACTTCTGTCAGCTAAAAATTGTAAACAGAGCATTATCCACACGTACTCATCAGAATTGGACAATAACAGATAGAAAAAACATTGCCTGGTTTGATGGCACATGATTTCAGCTGTGAGATACAAATAGTAGGGACAGGTTTTGGAGTAAATATGAAAGCATGGATCCATCCTGCCTTATATTATTAGTTCATGCTGATAATGGTGTAATCCTTTGTGATATATTATACAGATTAGTGTTATTTGAGTTTTTTTTTAAACACCCTACCTGAGTATTGCTGACCTAGTCTCTCCCTTTTTGACCACAGTGTACCCATCTTTTTATGGCTACTACTAGCAGGATAATGCACAGTTTAACAAAGCATGCTCACTTGTGTTTTCCTTTTTGAAGAGTGGAAAAGAAAAAAGTGTCAGTGTGTCACTACATAATTATGCCACTGTTTTCATTGATTACTACTTAAATTTTCCTTGATACAGTTCCTAAATAAAAATTACTGTTATTTTCACAGTTTGTTTTACATTTTTTATCGGTTTTGCCGTTGTCCGGGACTAATCACTTTATTGGAGGACTTTAATCAGACCCTTATTAATGTAAAAATACCATTTTTGTTCGAAATGGATCGGTTTTGTCACGTTTATTGGACTACAAAGTGGTGAGTTCCATATTTTTATACCTCCATCAGGAGAACGTTTGTGTTGGCAAAAGCGCTCACTGTGTCTTCAGTTATGATTGTATCCTTGATCACCAGACATAATTGGAATCACAAGACTCTTAGCTTTCCAATGATATAAAATATGTATACGTTAAGGGGTTTTAAATTTCTTCATTTAAATGGAAAGAGATTAATCTGTATATATGATTGTTAATCATTTAATATGCCTTCTGTTATTCCTCCACCACCAATCAACAGCTATGTTGTGCAGTGGAACTGTATATGGTTAAAGAGGATGCTTTTTGTGAGACAGCTGTGTAAGTGTGAGTATTGTAAATGGACTGATAGGATTAGGGGGAGCTTAAGGTTAAATATTTAAACAAACAAGAATGTAAGTGAGAGAAATGATTGAAAAACAAAAAAGTTTGAAGTCAAATGAAGTCAAAGTTTGAAATAACAAAGACATATGTCTAAAAGGATTAGGGAAAAGATAGTGAATACTAAGAAAACAACAAGTGGATCCACCACGACAAGAAGAAAGCATGCTAAATGAGGAAGGATGGCCTGGGTGTTCTGGAGGAGATACGCCGCCTCAGGCAGGAGCATAAAAGAAGCATAAGAGGAGCATAAGAAAATAAACAAGCGATTGCCAGAGTGGAAAAAGCATTCAAGAAGCTGTACTACAAATGAATATCCTGGAGGAATGAGTATCTGAAATGGAAACGTGAGTGGGGAACATTGAAGATAGGATGGCTCATCTGGAAAAGGCTGCTGTGGTTTTGTCATTGGGGATACTGTTGCTGATGTGGGGGTTCTTGGGGTTGGGGGCATCTGAGGGTGGGATCACTGGGCGGATGGGGCGCTGGACGTCGTGGCCCCAACCTGGGGTTGGGCTTTGGTTTCTTTGGGTGGTAACTACTGACGGCTACATGCAGTGCCTTAGGGGGGTTGCACTGACGGACATGGGTTACTGGCCTGGTGGCCGTGCTGCTCCTGGGTAGGGTCTGGGGTGGGCCTGGGTGTCTAGTGTCTTTTGTGTTCTGATAGTAGAGCGAATGTCAGGGTGGGTCTAGTTCTCCTTCTTGGAGGGGGCTGGGGGGACTGCCTTGGGGTCCGTGGGGCTTGGTGGTGCTGTGGCTGTGGGCCCAGGGTTGAACGTGCCATGGCCTCCCTCCACGGGTGGATCCCGGTGAACAGCGGTGCCTATTGGGGTCAGTGGGGGAGCTGGCTCCCTGGGAAGACATTTTGTCTCCCAGTCCTTCCCTCCCTATCCCCGAACAGCTCTGTCCACCCGCTCCATCACTTTACCACTCATAAAGGGTCTTGGGGCATGGGCACATCACTGGGGTGCGAGGAGGGGCTTCCATCCTCTGTATCCCGTGTGTGGCTGCCTTGCCCTCATCCCACCCCTCTGTTTTAAATGCACATTATAACAACACGCATCAACACCATACTCGAGCGGGAGGATGGAGGCTAGGGGTCTTTTCACACCCCTGTTCGCTACGGCCATCAGGGGTTGGGGTCCGGAGGAGGAAAACGTGGTCTGGTCGGGGTTCTAGGCTGTCAGGCTGCTTCGCCAATGTGAGGCCCTTGGCGGTCTGCTTTTCTCCGTCCTAGAAGGTAAGGGGTCGATCTCCCGGGTCCGGGGGGTGGTTGCTCTACTGGGGCATCGGTACCTGGACCTGGGAGCATAAAGTGTGTATGGGGCGTGTGAGTGAGGGTACAGCGTCATTTCTTGGGTGTCTTGGTGAGTCAGTGAGAATGTATGTGTTTAAGAGGGAGGGAACGTATGATTGTGTCTGTATGTCTTTGTCTACCTGTCAGGTTGGGTCTTGGGCTGCCCTCTCGCCTGGCGCACCTCAGGCCTTACATTTAATGAGGGGCCTATTTCCCCTCCGTCACTCCCTGCCAGTGACTGATGCCCCTGCCCACTGGTGCGTCGGTCAATCCGGTTCGGACCTGGTGCGTGTCTGGGGGGACCGGTGTGTTGGTCGGCCGATGCGCTGGGCCGATGTCTTCCCTTGGTTGGTTGGGGCACCTCTTTCAGGGGTGCCAGGTTTGGGATTGTTGGGTGGTGCCTGTTCGTTGGTTCGGCGGGATGCGGATCCGGCGTCTCTGCTCGTTCGATCACCTGTTCTGTGCGCACCGTGCGTTTTCGGATCATTGGCGGGTTGGACCAGCCCTGGCCTTTATTGGATGCCTGGTCTCAGAGCTCTGCGTTGCGCGGAATCAGGACTCGGGAGCTGGTACAACTTGGTGTCCAGGTGCTCGCTTAGCTCAGCCTGGGGATGCCGTCCATCCGCTGTGGCTGTCGGTGGGGCGCCCCGACGTGGGGCAGCGGTGGGGCGCTGGGATGTTGGCGGTGAGAATTGGCCTAGGGTGGCGGTGGTACGTGGCGGCTGGCGGCCGACCGCGGCCCCTGCGGTGGCAGGGGCCACTCGTTGGCCGGTCCCTTGTCGGGTCCCTGCTGAGGGGTGGGGCGCCCCTGCTGAGGGGTGGGGCTGCATCAATTCCTGGGAGACGTATTGATCCCTGCTCACACCAGCTATCGAACACTCTTATGGAGAAACCTATGCACCAGCATGCTCACACACACACACACATAGGTGTGGGGTCTCTGGTCGTTTACATATATATTCTTGGGCTGAAGTTATCATTACTAGATCGTGATTAATCGGTACCATGAGTTTTTCTGTGACATTGTTGTATTTTTATATCCATTTTTGTGTGATGTGGTTGTGTAGTTCTTAGTTCACAATGTTTGGTTTGTTTTGTCAATGTTCCTTTTTTGTTTATTGTTGTTTTTTTTTTTCTCTCTCTGCTGTCCTGTGGGTATGGAGGCAGACTTCAGTGTTTTCTTGTGTTTTCTTTTATCCCTTTCCTCTCTTGTATTTTCAACTCACCCTCTCTCTTGACTTTTTGTTTCCTACCTCTCTTCTTCATCTTCTTTGTTTCTTCCCCTTAATTTTCCGTCTCCGTGTCCATAACATCAGGAAATAAAACCCCCAGCAATTCATAATAAAGACATAAACATATAGCATATAGGAGTACTATAGCAAACGCTGTAGTACTCCGCTTGGGAAGGTAAATCTGTTGGGCTTCTACTTGGTACTCAGACACCAATTCTGAGTTCCACACTGCCAAACAGGACACGTAAAAACAAGAGAGAAAAAAAAGAAAAGGCTGCTGTGTACTTGCTCCAAAGTGAAGCAAAGATGGCAGCTTAATGCAACGAACTAGGCAAGAGATAGACGAAAGAAATTCTGAATATATGGGATTGAAGAGAAAGCAGAAAATAACTATGTTGTGGAGTTTGTAAAAGGATTAATCTGCTCTAAATTGGATCAACCAGCAGGTTAATGCCTAAATATTGAACAAGCACAAAGAATTAGCAGAATGGGAGCAGAGAGCAACATAACACCCAGAGTTATAATGGTACACTTTTTCGGACTATCAAGTAATGGAACAGGTGATGCGAGCTGCATGGAAACAAAAGATCGTGTTTGGAAGGCAGGATATATATTTGAACCAGGACTACACAACGGAGGTTCAAAAGAAAAGAAGACATGTTCGTTATGTAATTAAACAGCTGAGAAAAAGAAATGTGAGGGCACAGGTGATGTACCCAGCCCAATTACAGATCATTCGGGAGGATGGAATCAACAGGGACAAAGACATCTTGCAAGAATAAAAAAGCGGCATCAATGATAAGGGATATGGGAATCTCTGTGATGGAAGAGGAAGAGTCAGAATTTTTTTTAAACAGCATTATAGTGGCAGCGACGTCATACAAACATCTGCAAGACCAAGTGATTATAAAAGAAGATGACTGAAGGGCAATGAAGATGAAAGGATGGACATGACATTTCATAGGAGGTAATCCATACTTAATTGTAAAAGTTAGAGGAAAGGATAAAATATAGGAGTCATAGTTATCCGATTAAAAATAGGTTGGTAGAATGCAGAGATATAAATCTGCTCAGTTTGAGTATTTAGCAACTTATTGTGGGGGTGGGGGTGGAAAAGTTGCAAATGCACTTAGTGCTATCTCGTGGAGATGAAAGGAGCCTTCAGAGATATTTTGTTTTTTGGTAGTCAAATAAATTTAGTTTGTAATAATTTTGGTTATAATATTCACACATTATAGGTGGAGAGGAGTACTTTAAAGATCTCATGACACGAAGCTGACTTCATATAAATGTATTATGACATAATGCATCTTGTCAAAGTATGTGGTTGTGTAAATTTATGAGCCGAACAGACTTGATTTTACGCGATAATTAGAGTTTTAAAAATATTAGCTTAACCACGGCTTCAAAACTACGTCTCCATGTGACGTCAGCGACAGAACCGCTCAGGCTGGACAGTCCGAAAACTACCGCTGTCAGGCCTGATGGAGGCGCTCATATTTGAAGGCTCGGAAGATTCTTCCTCCAGTTTTAGTCTTGAGATGGTTTTAGAGGTGGAAAATGCAGCCGGTTCTGGTGCTTCTAGAGGTGGTGGTGGCATAGAACCGTACAGGTACGAGCCATACACAATGAATGAGATGGGAGAAGAAAGCAGGTCAGAGAAGCTAGAGGGAGAAGTGACAGCGGGAGAAGTGACGTCAGGGAAACACAGGTTGGTAAGGATTAGAAATAACTTTAAATCGTGGCTTCTTTTCTTTTCAAATAATTAACAAAATGATATAAATGAGCAAAATAATAATAACGTGTAGTGATTTTGGTAGTGACCTGAAAATTAAACATTAGCCTACATAATGTAAATATGGTAAATCAGTTTTAAAACTAAAAATAATAAACTAATCCAGACGTACTTATTTATAAGGTCTGAGACTGATATTGGAAAAATAAAATTATATAGGCAAACGACAAAGCAAGTAGCCTAACCCCTCCTTTCCACCGGACGCGTAAGCAGCACGTTACAGGAGCAGCACGTCATACGCAGCTGATAGTCACCACTGTAGTCAATAGAGCCCTTTCCACCAGAGGCGAAAGCAGCACGTGTCTGCCGCGTCTGAGGAGCGACAAGTCGCAGCACTTTTCTAAATATACACGGCAGTCCTATTTTCTATGCAGTACGCCTCTAAAACACGTAAATTTCTACATTTTGGATAGGGGAGACAGGAAATATACGGCTCGGCATCGGAAATTTTCAAAATAAAAGAAACGTGCTGCTTTGCGGTTGCTTTACTTAAAAAAAGTCACTACCTGTGCGGCTGGTGAGAAGTCAGTACCTTGCGGGTGTCATCACACAAATGAGCGATTTTGGATATTCCCTGACATAACATAAACTTATTGGCGAATATAAAACGGACATAACATAAAACACCAACCTTTTGGAGCCATGTTGTTGTCTTTTCCTGGTTATTATTGTCATAGACGTTTATATATGTCTATGGTTGTGTTTACTGACGAAACCATGCGTGATTTTGGTAATCTCGCGTGATTTCGTGCTCTCGGTGACAGCTGCTTCCTGCTGCTATGCGCCTCATACGCACCCGGTGGAAAGGGCCAAGCAGCAGAATACACAAGTGAAACGTGCTGCTCCTGTAACGTGCCGCTTACGCCTCCGGTGGAAAGGAGGGGTAAGAGTTACTTCATTACAATTCTTATTTATGATTATCGTACCAATTTATTAGTTTCAGGTGAAACACGTTTATTTAATTTCTTTGTCAGACTCACTAAATAGAGCTTGAATTATTCATAATTATAGCAAAACTGCTTTGAATATGTACCTGTCTCTTCTGGACAAGGGCGTCAGTTTGTTTTTAAAACTGCTGGGGACAATTATTGATTATTCATATAACCTATAATTATTCAGCCGTTGGCTATATAGGCTATATGCTCAGTAAGAAAACGTGTTCCCTTTACAACCATTGCCGTTGTTCTGTTGTTCTAAACCCCAAAACAACTTTTTTTTGCTTCTAAACTGTATACATGGGTCTTTACCAATGCAATCTTTCAGTTTCTGGGAATTTCCTTACATTTTTGTGTAACTTGTTTAATTCTACACTTTTTGTCTAAAAACATCTTAGTGCTGCCCTCTTAGGGTTGAAGTGTGGCTACTGCATCTGAATTTTGTGATTTGGTGGAGATCACAGGCCTGGTCTCACAGACACACCCCGTGGGTTTGGTTATCAAAGCCTCTCTCACACTCGCCCCGTGGCGAGTTTGAAGTTGGAATTGCGAGTTTTGATCGACTGCGTTTTTCAGGTTACCATTATTATCACATTAGCACTTAGTTAGCAAAGCTAACATACTGTTTTGAACGTTAGCATTACCACTCAGAGATTGGACTCCTCCCGTCTGCCTCTGCTTCAGAAGCACCCTGAGCCTCGAATTGATACACCTCTGGGCCGCTGGGCTCCATAAAGCCTCCCTCTACCCCTCTACCTCTGGTGACGGTGGAGGAGATCCGCTGACTCAGGGCGCTAAAGCCAGGGCTGCTGAGGCAGAGGGAGACAGGAGGAGTCCAGTCTCTGAGTGGTAATACTAACATAGGCTAACGTTCAAAACAGATGAACGTTCATCAGTCACAAAACTACCAATGTCGCTTCGGTCACTGTCCATCTTTCAGTGTCAGATTAAGCGAGGTGTCACTGTCCTCCTCACCACAACCCCACGTTCCCCCCTCCCCTCATCGTCCACACTTGGCCATACCCCTCCGTGCCTCCTGGCACTGCCCACTTTGTAGAATTTTTCAAATGTTGTCTGGGGCCGGGGTTATGGTTTTTCATGGGGTTCAGTTCCACTTTAAGAAGCTCTTCTGTCCTCCACTCATTACCTGTATTTATAGCACCATTTTGAACTTGTTATCTGTATAAAAGACACCTTCTACACTCCAGCCTCCACCATGGCCAAGACCAGAGAGCTGTCCGAGGACACCAGGAACAAGATTGTACACCTGCACAAGACTGGGATGACCCAATCTAAAATAGAATATTTATTCTATTTTACAAGATCACTGACAATCTCGATCTGGGGTTCCACGCAAGATCTCACCTTGTAGAGTACACATGATCTTGAGAACAGTGAGGAAACAGCCCAGAACTACACTTACTGGTCAATGACCTGAAGAGAGTTGGGATCACAATAACAAAGGTTACTATTAGTAACGCACCACGTTGTCATGGATCTAAATCAAGCAGCGCTCAAGCACATGTCCAGGTCCATCTGACGTTTGCCAGAGACCGTCTGGATGATCCATGGGAGGATTGGGAGAATGTCATGTGGTCAGATGACACCAAAATAGAACTCTGGTAAAAACGGCACTTGCCATGTTTGGAGGGTCAAGAATGCTGAACTGCATCCCAAGAACACCATACTCCAATTCATCCCACCCTTCCATGTCCTGGACTTGGACTCAATTCCTGATTTAAAATAATCTGCATATAATCATCTTAACGGGTGCGAACGGGTAAACTTGGACCTGTCTAAGACTCTGCATTGAATAACAGCTGTACCAACTTTTTAAAAAGTCAGAAGGAAACTATACCTCTATCCACAAATTTTTATTAACTCCTGAGTTAGCAGTCCTTGTCAACAATAGATGGTGTCATTCAGGACATGGTACTGTCAAGTGTTGTCTCTGCAGCCCAGATATTGAACTCTTGGCAGTAAGTTTTCATCCTTATTATTTACCAAGAGAGTTTACCAGTGTTATTTGGGCAACCCTTTACATTCCACCTTCAGCCATTGCTGACAATGCATGTGATGTCATCAGTTCAGTTGTTGCTAAGCTGCAGACACAACACTCCAATGCATTTGTGGCAATATTTGGTGATTTTTATCATCTCACTCTCCTCCTCCTGGACAATAAAATCATCCATCCATGATCTGTACCCCTTCCAACCTATGCAGGGTTGCGGCGGGGGCTGGTGCTTGTCTCCAGCAGTCATGGGGTGAGAAGCGGGGAACACCCTGGAAAGGTCGCCAGTCCATCGCAGGGCAACACAGAGACACACAGGGCAAACAACCATGCACACACACGCTCGTACAAAAGGGCAATTTAGATAGGGATTCGAACCCAGGCCTTCTTGCTGCAAGGCAACAGTGCTGCTAACTGCGCCCTTTTGTGTCAGATCACAATCTTCTTTTTACTCTCCTCATAATATAAAGGCAACCTGTGACAAAGATAACTATGAGGAATTGGACACAGGAACCTGAAGAAGCCCTGCAGAGTTGTTTTGGAGTATCTGGATTACTCCGTGCCAAGCACATGGGAAGGACATGAAGGCTATGACTTAGTGTGTGACTGACTATATATACTTCTGTGTGGACAACATCATGCCCACCAGAACAGTGAGATGCTTTCCTAATAACAAATCATGGGTCACTAGTGACCTGAAGGAAATGTTAAACAAGAAAAAAAGGGCCTTCAGGGAGGGAGACAGGGAATTACTGAGGAGTATACAGAAGCAACTTAAAGTCAACATAAGTGACAGCAAGGAGATAAACAGAAAGAAAATGGTAAGAAAATATTTCAGGAACTAGCTCAGCATCCTCCTCTCCTGTCCCCTGCTAAACAGACATCCCACCCTTCTCTGATCCACAGCTTTCCTGTCACAGCTTGGATGATTTATCCTCCACCTCAGTCATGGCCACTGCTTTTACAAGTTTGTCTTCAACCAAATCAGGAGGTGCAGCTGCTCCCTTTGTCTCTCCCTCCCACTTGTATGTCTCTAGAAGTCAGGTGAAGAGGCAGCTGGAAAAACTGAACTGGTGCAGGTGCAGACAGTGTAAGCCCCCGAGACCTGAAGGCCTGTGCAGACTAGCTCTGTGGGATTCTGCAGCATCTTTTCAACCTTAGCCTGACCCTGACAAACAGACCAGTTTGTAAGACTTAACATCCTGTGTCAAACCAGTTTGTCAGCATCACAGGAGACTGTACTCTCACTATTCCTGTTCTGTACTCTCACTTCAGACTTCCAGGACAAGTCAGAGACCTGTCACCTGCAGAAATACTCAGATAACTCTGCAGTCATCGGGTGGATCAGAGATGGACAAGAAGCTGAATACAGAGAGCTGGTGGACCGCTTTGTGACAGAGTGTGGAAACAATCATCTTACCTTGAATGTGAACAAAACAAAGGAGACTGGATTGCAGTCATAGTATGTTTCTTTGAGATAAACAGGAGACATAGCACTTGCACCAAGAGGATAAGGCATAGAATCTTCGCGTTCCATGTCCAACCAACTCCCCGTTATGGCTCTATTAATGAAAAAATAAGACTCTATGGCTGAAGCATTGTTTTTATCTCACATTAAACCCCTGGAGTTGTGGTGTGAACAGAGCAAGCTAGATATTTATGTAGCTAAGACAAAGGAGCTCATCATATCTCTCAGACAAGATTTTAAAGTGGAATCAGTTTGACTTGCTAACCAACCTGTTGAAACTGTGACACATTTTAAATATTTAGGCTCACTTCTAGATTGCCGGCTTGATTTTGTTAAAAACACTGATTACATTTTTAAGAAATGCTCACAGAGACTTTATCTTCTGAGAAAGCTTAGAAGCTTTGGTGTTAGCCAGCAAATTCTATGAATTGTTTATAAAGCAACTGTTGAGAGTTTTTTGACCTTACATCTCCCGGCCTGGTTTGGTCATGTCAACTGTAGATCGAAAGGGAAACTCTTAAGATTGGTCTCCTGGGAAGGAAAAATAGTTGGCAAACCACAAAAAAACATCTCTGGCTGCCGAAAGAACAAGAAATATAGCAAGGAACATTGTGGCAGATAATTTGCCATCCACTTTTTAGCCATTAAACCCTTGAGCTCAGGAAGGCGTTATAGGGTACCTCTGGCAACGAAAAATATATATAAGAAGTCATTTGTTCCTAATGCTGTAATGATCCTTAATCAGTGTAAACAATAAGATCCAATCCATGGAAGGCAAGCCAACTTTATATTGCAGCACACTTTCAATAGCAAGGCAATTTAAGGTGCTTTACATCATTAGGGGATAAAATAAAATAAAAGCAGCAATAGTAGCATAAAACACGTTAGAGACACATAACATATGACACATTAAAACATGACATTTGAGCAGTTTCCGGTCTGTCTGTACCGCAGCACTCATTACCAGTGTTAAAGCCAATTAGCACCAATGTAAATAAAATGTCAGATTCCCATGAATTCAACCCAAAAAACCTTAAAGAAATCATTAACCAAAGCTCCTCCTCTTGCTGTATTGATATGCTACCCACAGTTTTCCTTAAGAAAGTTTTCCCTGTCATTGGGTCTGATCTGATTCAGATGGTGAACTCATCCCTCCTGGCAGGTGTCTTCCCCCAGGCATAAAAACAGCAGTTATTAAACCACTGCTAAAGAAGGAAAATTTGGACAACATGTTAATGCAGAGCTACAGCCCAATATCTAATCTTCCATTCATCTGTAAGATTATTGAAAAAGCTGTGTTTCAGTAGTTAAATAGCTTCCTAACAATGACCAACCGCTTTGATATTTTTCAGTCTGGTTTCCGTGCTCACCACAGCACTGAGACTGCCCTCATCAATGTTTTCAATGACATACACATAAATACAGACTGTGGTAGAGCCACAGTGCTGGTACTTTTGGACCTCGGTGCAGCATTTGACAATGTTGATCATAATATATTTTTGGAACAACTGGAGAGCTGGGTCGGACTCTCTGATACAGTACTTGGCTGGTTTGAGTCTTACCTAGAGAACAGAAACTTCTATGTTTTAATAGGAAACTTTTTAACGTAATGAACAGAAATCACATGTGGTGTGCCCCAGGGCTCCATCCCGGGGCCCTTCTTATTTAATATCTACATGCTCTCACTAGCCCAGATTATAACAACAAATAAGATTATCTACCATAACTATGCAGATGCTATTCAGCTCTACATTACAATGTCACCAGGTGACTTTGAACCCATCCAAACCCTAAGTAAATGTGCCGAGCAAATCAATGGGTAGATGTGTCATAACTTTCTCCAGCTGAACAGAAACAAAATGGAAGTCATTACTTTTGGACCTAAAGAGGAACGATCAAGAGTCAGTGCACAGCTTCAGTTAATACAGCTAGAAAATACTGATCAGGCCCAAAATTTTGGTGTAGTAATGGACTCTGACCTGAACCTCCAAGGTCGCATAAACGCAATAACAAGGTCAGCCTTCTATCACATGAAGAACATTTCTAGGATTAAAGGGCTGATGTTACAATGGTACTTTGAAAAACTCATCCATGCGTTTATCTTTAGTCTGATTGATTACTGCAACAGCTTCCACAGGTCTGCCTAAAAAGTAAATTAGACAGCTGCAGCTGATCCAAAGAAATTAGAGCACATCACCCCAGTTCTAAAGTACTTACACTGGTTCCCTGTAGCTCAGAGAATAGACCTCAAAATACTTTTACTAGTTTATAAATCATTGAATTGCCTGGCGCCAAACTATCTTGAAGATTCACGGTCTCTATACCAACCCCCAAGACCGCTCAGGTCTTCTAATTCCAGTCTACTCAGCATCCCTAGAATTAGAACCAAACATGGAGAACCAGGTTTCAGTTTCTATGCTACTCTTATCTGGAACAAACTTGCAGACAACTGCAAAGCTGCTGAAACACTGAGTTCTTTTAAATCACAGCTAAAAACCCATCTATTTAGAGCTGCCTTTGAGTAATGTTTTCATGTATCATATGTTTTGTGTGTGCTTTATTGCTGTTTTTATTTTTTATGCTTTGTCTGTATTTTATTGCTATTTTTATTTTATCCCCTGATGATGTAAAGCACCTTGCATTACCTTGTTGTTGAAAGTGTGCTATACAAATAAAATTGCCTTCCACACTGCATTTCCATACCCAGTTCACCACTGTGCACTCAACTAGGAAATGCCATTAGTTCAGGAACCCTGTCACCTATTAGAAGTTTGTGATGCGGTTTAGGCTGAACATTCTGCAGTTAAAGTTTCAAATGGTAATGCTGAGTGAGATCCAAAAAAATATAACAAGCAACAAATGGAAGGATCAGACAAGGCAGAGAGGCCCCTCCAAACCTCACACACACACAAGTAAACATTTAATTATTGTGTGTGGTTTGGAGTGATTACTCTCTTGCCACATATGATCTTTAAATTTGTTTATTTTTTTCTTCTGGTCTTTAGATTACTTTCCTGTTTTCTCACAACCTTCTATTCTGTCTGATAAAAGATCTGTCTCTGATGTACGCTGAAGTAGTACATTTCTCTGATGCCTCAATATGTTCTGTCCTGGAACTCTGCTCTTTGCTGCATTACCTTCCTCCCTGCAATGCTTTAATTACTTTATTTTCCTTCATCCCTTTCTCCTTCACTTCATCACCCCAAGATTCTCCTCATTCCTTTTAATTAATCCACACAGATTTACACACCCTTCCCCTGCTGTGGTTGTGTACACACACAACTCCATATAGATATAAACTCCCTTTAGACATGCACAGCTTCAAGTGATTTTGCTTCATTTTAAAAGTTCTGGTGGACGTCTTATTGTTGGATATTTTGTCGGATTTTTATGCAGGGCTCCAACGGAAGCATGCAGCTCATGGAGACAGAGTTCTCAAAAACCCTGGGAGAGATGGTGACTCTTCATCTGCACCACCAAAAGAGTATCCCGGCCTTCCTCTCCGCCGTGACGCTGGACCTTTTTAGCCGACAGACTGCCTTCTGAAGAGCTGACTTCTCAAATATAAAAACATGAGATTATTTCTTTCTTAGAATCACTTAAAAAGTGATAATTGTGAGCTTTGAAATATGTATTGTCAAAAGTGCTGTAATGTGAATTCTAAACTTTATCTCTTTTAATATCTTCATCTTTATTGTTTTTGTCAACTTTCTCCCAAAACTCTGTAAAAAAAGTTTCATGCTAAAGTGTCATGCACTGACAGCCACTAAAATTGGTGCCCCTCGTAGAAACTTTGGAAATCAAATTAATCAGTTTTGGAATTGGCATAATCTCACATCAAAAATCCACCCAGAGGCACAATGATTAGTTGTAATAAATGCAACGAAAGCATTTTTTTTTTTTTTGCTTACACTTACACATGTGTACAGATTGTATAGGAGCTTCAAATAACTAATCTGTCATATTTCATTAGACTCGTGAAAAAACTGGAATTATGTATGAAAATAGGTATGTATGAAATGCGACATTTTTATAAAAGTCTACAATTATATAAAATATTAATGAAATCTGATCATTTTTATGATTAGTCATTCCCATAATTCATTAAGAAAATAACTACAAAGAAAAATAAGATGACATGCAAGCTCTTTACAAGCCCATACACTATTTGTATTTGTAAATAAATATGTTGAATATGCTCAACTCTTCTAAGACTGTAAATATATGTTGTGCCTTAGCATTTCAACGAACACTCCAGGGAGTTTGGTGTAAAACAATGTATAACTAGAAATAGTTGCATTTCCTGCGAAAATGCAGTGTGAATGCTGTAAGCTGAATTTATTCGCAGAAAATGACTGAAGTATTTGCAGTCAACTGTAGAAGACTTGCTGAAGTTTAATAAACAGCAACAGAAAGAAAAATAGTGTGCCAACCTCACCACAAACAAAAACGGTCACAATTAGCTAAAATAAAAAGTTGAATATTATGAAACGTATAAAGGTAATGAATACCAAAAGATATACCCGGAAAAAGCAGAATGAGCAGAATAGTTGAAAAGTTGAAGGGTTAAAATAGCACAAAGTAAGCAGAAGTAGTTGAAGTTCAAAAAATGTACGGAAGTGTATGGTAGCATCTTGCAAAACACAAACATGTTGGTTAAAAAATAATTCAATCCATTCAGTATAATAAAATAAGCTTAAAGGGAAGTGTTAGCTAAAATTAGCTGAAATGCAAATGTTAGCTAAAATGCTAGTGGTAGTAAGTTGGCAAACATTTAACATGGCGCTAAACATTAACAAACTATTTATCAAGGTAACCTTAGCTGTTAAGTCAAATTAGCTTAAATTTTGATACTAACTGTAATACTAGTGTTAGCTTAAATACTAGTGGTTGTATGTTGGCAAATAGTATCATGTTTGTTACTTAACTTAATCCTTTCAGTATGTCAACATCTTCCCAAAATGCAAATATTAGCGAACATTAGCTAAAATGCTAATGTTAGATTAAATGTTGATTTTAGCTTAAATGCTAGAGATAGCTTGTTGGTAAACACGAACATGTTGGTTAACAGTAACTCAATCCATTCATTATGTTACTTCTAGCTGTTAAGTCAAAATGAGCTAAAATTCCATTGTTAGCTTGAGTGAGCTTTATTGCTATGGTTATTTAAAAAAAACAATTGACAGCATGTTCTCAAACATGAACATATAGGTTAACAATAACTCAACCCATTCAGTATGTTAAAATCAACCCAAAATCCAAATGCTAACTAATAAAATTTCTAATGTTAGCTTAAATGCCACAGATAGCATGTTGGCAAACACTAACATAATCATTACCATGAACTTAATCCTTTTAGTATGTTAAAATCTTCATCAAATGCAAATATTAGCTAACATTAGCTGAAATGCTAATGTTAGCTTAAATGTTATTTTTAGCTTAAATGCTAGAGATGGCATGTTTGTAAGTACCAACATGTTGGTTAACATTAACTCCATCCATTCATTATGTTAATTTTGGTTGTTAAGTCAAAATTAGCTAAAATTCCATTGTTAGCTTCAAAGACTTAAATTGCTATGGTTAGGAAAAAAGCTATTGGTACCATGTTGGCATACATGAACATATTGGTTAACAATAACAACCAATGTACCGTTTTTATCGGAACGGATAGGGGAACGCTCTCAAACCACTCAATTTGTTTAAAAAATATAATATTACAGCCGTAAAATGACGTCGAATATGTTGATAGATTTGATGGAAACATTAATCTGTCCTTCCTTGGTCCCGAACTCCATCCTCTTACTCTGAAAATATAAGGCCTATCGAAATTATTCTTTCACTGTGAGTATCAGCAGGCTTTGATGAAGAATCATTGTTCGTTTCATGTGTGTACCTCAATCTGTCTAGGAGCAGTGATTTTGTAAAAATGAGCATGATTTTGGCATTTTTGAATCTGAGCCGTTTTAGCGAAGAGCAGATTTGTTACACTAGAACAAACAAAACTTATGGAGAAACGATAACAGGTATCAAAAAAATTGTTGAATCATGAGCGTCAGGAAGGTCTGAAGTTATATTGGCACAAGGCTCATGTTTCTAGGTCGCATCGTTTATGAGATATGACTTTACGAATAGGAGTCAGAATCCAGCCGTCCTCTTAATTTTTGCTCAGTCCCAATGCATTTCAATGGTCCCTCTTGGGTGCGGCCACTTTGCTTCGGGTCGATTTGCCAAAAAAACTGTAGCTGTTACATACATTTTGTAATATTTCCTGAATCAAAAATTGAAAACCTACATTTTGATATATAATATGTGCAGAAAGAGTGAAATATGAGCAAGCGAGCGGAAGTTGTTCGTGGAAAATCAGGAAAGTGGAAAAGTGTAATTCTGCTAGAGTGGGCCACTCTAGCTTAATTGCTTCGCTCCCATAGACATGCATGTATTTTCAGAAATCTGATCATTTTGCGACCAAAAACCTGAGGAAGGATTGTATGAAAACGGTACAAGTTAGGAAGAAACCGAGACATACAGTAATAGCTGAAGAGTATGACTACATTTTAAGATTTGAATGGTGTTTCTAAGTGGAAGTATGTGGAAGCAGTTAGTTTTGCAAAACAGGCGAGATTTAGTGGAATTTTTGAGGTTTTACATTCATTTCAATGGGAGCATAAAAAGCATAAAAAGTTGAGTATTATAAAAAGTATAAAGGTTATGAATACCAAAAGATATAGCCGGAAAGAGCAGAATAAGCAGAATAATTGAAAAGTTGAATGGTTAAAATAGTACAAAGTATGCAGAAGTAGTTAAAGTTTAAAAAATGTACGGAAGCAACTATATGACGGAAGAATAAAGAATAAAGAGAAACAGGATCTCAAGAGTGTGAATGCTGTAGGCATTCACACTAAATATGTGGATGCACCTACTGCCTAGTAAGTATAGTATAGGATCTGTGATACTTAGAGCATCTGTTCCATCTTCTGGAGGCTCTAGGAACCTTGTTAGCCTGCATAGCATCGTAGGAGTTTTAAATTAGTTGTCATTGGCTCTTCCAGTAGGATGGTCCAAATATACAGAGAAATGACTTACTACACAAAAAATCTAAATTTTTTTCATGACCATGACAGTGCATGATATTAAGTTTTTCTTTTTACCTCTTTACCAGGGCTGCCTTCAAATGTGTCCCTGATTCTGTCCAAATTGATGCCAAATCAAAAATACTGTGACAGAAATTCCTATTATCCTGATATATTCTGACTGTTGATGTTTCAGGGTTCCAATAACATCAACTTCCCTTTAACCATTTTTCAAATTCAAGCTGCTTTTTGAAGATGAGACGGAAAATCTATATTTGATTCATGTTAAATCTGTCAGGTCCCAGTTTCTTTGTATTTATTTAGAGCAGGCAACTCCATTCACTCAGGCTGGCAGTATTTGTGTGGTTCTATTATCTTCAAAGCAGCGGTATGCCCTGTTGATTTCTGAAAGCTGCTTATTTCTACTTTTTATTTTTTGCCCCATCTGTTTCATTATTATTCCCAACTGGTAAAAATATGTGAAAACATAATCATGACACCAAATTACCTGAGGATATGTAAAGTCAGAACAAGGGGATGTACATTGAGAAGTGTTAGCTTTAAAAAAAATAAATAAATAAAACAAAATGCAAAAGCTTTAGTGAGGGTGAAGATATGAGTTACTTATCAGGCTGTCACTGGAGTGCTATGTTGTGTAGGTGTCACGAATCTCTTTAACCATGTCTGCTCTATAAGTCTAAAGCTGCAAGTTTGTTCGCATTCTAAAAGGTAAGTGGCCTGTACTTGTATTGCACTTCATCTTGCCTTAAGGACATAAAAGCTATTTACGCTTTATTCAGCTATTCACGCACAGAAGCGAGGCTGCCATACACTGGCACCAGTAGGCAAGGGAAGTGAATGTCTTGTCCACGGATACAATGACCGAGTCGGACGGAGCAGGGGTTTGAACCGGCATCCCTCTGGTTACAGGACCCTCCGGTTACCTTTGGCAGTGTAAACACACACACATTTATGACAAGGCTACTGGCACTGTGGATTTATTTCCTTCTCAAATGATAGTTGTTTTATTACAGCATTACCTGCTTCACAGAAAATGTCGCCATTAAGGATGCGGATTAACTAGGTGAATGTACACGTGAACAGCACTAGGTAGCATTCCTTTCGATATTTTAAGATTTGTTGAAACTGGAACTGCCTCCCATTGTAACACAAAGAAGTATTTGGATTCTAATTTGGTTTCATTGAACTATTAATAATTGCTGTTCTGGCTTCTGTTAAAAATGGAGCTCAATTATAAACATGAGATGTTAAGTCTACAGGTAATAATGAACTAAAATTGTAGAAATGAACATGCGGTAAAAAAAAAGTGAATAAAAAACATCTAAAGTGTAAAGTAAGCAGAAAATAAAACCACGTTGAAACCAGATATTTATATACAGATAAAAAACAGTTTTTTACTGGTTTTAGATAAATATTTTTAAAAAATCTATTTGTTATGACACAATAGATAAGTTTTGGCTATGAATAATCATGAATATTACTTTTAACTGATTGGAATGTTTGTATAAGTAAGGGATAATGCCCGACGAGGTGTCCATTATCAGAAATTAATGGAGGCGTGAACCGTCCGACGCGAAGCTTCCGCGAAGTCCATTAATTTCTGATACTGGACACCTCGGAAGGGCATTATCCCGCTTATACCATGGTCACTTACGAAAGAAAGAAGTATTTAATCAATTAATTATACTTTAATGTGTTTTAGAGTTAAAATCGTGAGGGCAACGTGGCCACAGCGACCCGACCGGAGCAGTTGATCAGTGATGGGAAGTGAGATTGTACGTTATGTGATACAAAGTATCATTTCAGAAGGCCAGTGCACTACTTACCACGTGTGTGTCCAGAGGATGATGCGAAACTTTATTTCAGAGTCAAACTCACAGATAGTTTCCTAAATCGTTTTTATTACAGCAAATATTGTCAACCATTCACTCGCGTGTTGAAAGGAAAGCAAGCAAGTAGCCTATATACAAGACAGAAGGACAGGCAATGGCAGTAGGCCTATGAAAAACGTAACTTAATTAACACAATATTTAAAATTAAATGCTACATTTCCATTAATTGTGAAATTTGATAGCGATATTGGCATGTCCATCGTCGTGGAATTTGATGGACGGAGATTTAAAGTTTGTGGCTCGCTATCACCACTGCATGGGACATTGGGAGACGACAAAATGTTGCTCCATTCTCGTCTGTCCTGTACTGACGGGGCCCAGTAAGCTTGCAGGCTGCTCTCACAACGATGCCCCGTCACTGACATGATCTGGCGAGTTTCCAGCCCGGCGTCAGAGAGACGACAGACAGCTGTGCTCCGGAGGCTGTGGTTGGTGTAAACCCGGGACAGACCCACCTGAAAGAAACAATAATAAACAGGCTATATTAACGAGGACAGAAGAGGGGTTATACGGCTACATTATTATTAGAATGTAGCTATAGTGCACAGACCTCCTTGCTGATTTTTTTCAGCATGTTCCCCAGGTAGTGAACACCCATCGGCTCCCTGGAGTACCACACATCAGATGCCACAGTGATGGAGCGCTTCGGGTGGAGATAAAAAGATTTAGCATCTGGTGGACACTTGGAGATGTACCTTTTAAAACTATTTACTGGACACAGGGGATCCCCGGGCCTGGAGAACATGAATCCTCGTAGGTTTTCCTTGTCCGGGTTGTTCGGATCTTTATTGTTTTTTGTCTGAGGATTATGAGCTAAACTGACGTATTAAACGCCATGCTCGTCTCTTTGGATCATGAAAGATGTCATAGTCAGTTCTCGGCTCCCCTCCCTGCCACACCGAGCAAAACACAGCTGGATGTCAAACCACACCTTTCTGACGAGGCCGAGGGGCGTATCGGGAGACAGCGCAGATGAACATCTGATTTTTTGAAGATCCGACTCAGTGATGCGAGGATGGTGGAAGCTGGTGTCCTTCCCACTCTTTCTGTAAAGCTTCAGTATCGCCTTAAAACCCGCATTACTGGTCTTGAACACAGTGTCACTAATGATGTTGACATCACTTAAATGGCGGTTAATACCGGCTCTCAGACTCCTCCAACTGGCAACACTGTATTCTCCTCCTTCCTTGGTCGACTGGACAGACGCATAAAACCGTCGCAAAACGTCGTTGAGAGTAGCGGCAGTGTAGCTTTCAAAGTTGATGTCCATGTTTTTGTCAGCCAGGAAGTCTTTTAACGTTTTAACTGCCCATTTCGTGGTTTTCTTTGTGTTTATCTCGTCCTCGTCATCCTCTAATTTGTTCAATTCTTCCGGTGTCACCTCCGTGTCGCTTCTCCTTTTTCTTTTCATATTCTCTTCTGTCTTTTTCTTCTGCTGCATCCCAGTCTTCAAAATGATAAAACTCACCAAATAAGTTAAAATAAATGATCAAATCACTCATATTTTGTCTGTCTTGCTGTTGATGAGTCAACTATGATGAGTCAACTGTAAAATAATGTTGAGTCTCCGTTGCCATGGTTACCATCTAGCGTTTGAGCCAGCGCAATAATTTAGAACTGTCATCAGGCAGCTTGACGGGACGCCTTTCCTAGGTGTACATTATCACTTTTTAACCTACACCCTCCAGCCAATCAGAATCGAGTATTCACCCATTCCATGGTATAAATGTATTGAAATGACTTCTTGTTAAGTGCCTTGAGATGACATCTGTTGTGAATTGGCGCTAAATAAATAAACTGAATTGAAAACTGAATTGAATAATTGCTTGAATAATTTGTTGACACATCACCGCACATTAAGGGTTAATATTTGTAATAGTTTCTAATAACCAAATATGAACTGTGCAGTCACAATTACACTGCTCTGGGCAGCTGTGGAAATACTGAACCACCAGTCCATGTAGAAACACAAAGCAAGAATGATTTCCAGTTTTACTGGCTTTCGTTATGTCCATTCTGCTGCTGCTCTCTGCCGGTGTTATGTTGAGATGTGTCCACCCCCCACCCCCAATCAAAAACTGTTCCACATCTGCCGAAGGGAAACAGTTTTTGATGGGAAAACACATCTCAGAGTAACACCGCTACCTTTGCCTGTAAAATTAGGGCTTTTAAACCTTTAATTCTTATTTATTGCCAGGTCTATTGTTATCATGATATGGAATCTACCTATTCCATATTTTCCCAATATTGTACAACCTTAGATTCCCATACTATAACTATATATTTATCAGTATCATTATGCAAGTGTGCATAGCCCTGTACCCACAGTTTTTG
The DNA here is from genome assembly GCA_963556495.2 of Valencia hispanica. Taxonomy (NCBI): domain Eukaryota; kingdom Metazoa; phylum Chordata; class Actinopteri; order Cyprinodontiformes; family Valenciidae; genus Valencia; species Valencia hispanica. The sequence goes on from OY747703.1 coordinate 10,601,124, forward strand.
CCATGTTTCATCTTTAACTGTAGTTAAAACATTTGGTTAATGTTGGTATAATTCATTATAAACAAAGATGTTTGGATGGACACATTCCATCTGTTTGGTCTTCCATGCCCTCTGTAAGGAAGGCAACATCCCCTCCTTCCATGGTAGCCACTGTTTTCAGTTTTGGAATGATGCTGGCTTTCCATCGTCTGATGAACAGTTCTGTCTTTCCATTTGTCATTTTTTCAAACTCGATATCCACCTTAAATAAAGACAAATCATTTTAAGATACTATAAATCAACTGTGTTATTGATATCACATTTAACTAAAGATGGGAAATGATGAGGCCTACCAGACCTTGGCATGTCCAGAAAACATGGATATTCATTGAATATTTCAGCCATTATGGGAGTGTCCATCGAAATATATGACCTACACTTTGTGTATGTCTTTTCCATTGCAGATGTGATTGAAGAAAGGTTCTCTGACGAGGGCCTGAGCCGTTTCATGAGGGTGATCCACTCATTGCTTACACTGCTCTGCCACTAGTCCTGTTCTGATCCCATATCAGTGTCACAGCTTATCCTCTCATTTCCAAAAATCCAAAATATGATGATGGATCATAAAAATGCTCCTGTGTTGAAAGAAAAAGGAGAGAATCCACCAACAAAATCTGTTTTAGATCACTGACAATACTCAAAGTGTTGAAACACCATTAAACATCAGATTTCCACAGCTAAGAATTGTTTTTACAAAAACAGACATTTTGTTTAATTAAAACACTTGCCAATTTAGACAGATTCCACTTACAAATCCCCCTTCAACCTGAACCCTCAAATATAGGAATGTGGCAATGATACTCTTGGCAAGAGTGAATTTTTCAGCACTTGTGAAGGGTGAAAGGAGGAACAAACATCAAAATGTACAATCTTCCAGCGCTATCACCTTTGAACTAAATTAAAATTGATATATACATACATATCTATACAATACATACACACTAGGTATGTATGATTTTCTGACACTGTCTGAAGACTGCAGAGGGCTGGTTTTGGACGCGTTAAATAAGCACAGCGCTGCCAGTCACACACACGCACACAGTTTCACATCAGGAAAAAGTACCCTTTAATTTTATATTAATATGGTTATTATATTAACCAAAAAAATAAACTTATTACCTCTAATGGAGTGTGTGACCCGAATGGGTGCTGATTGCTGGTTGTTGCTAACAGTCTTTCGATTGGAAGATTGCTAGCATGAATAGCAAGAAATCTGGTTAGCGACACGATGGTCTTTCAGAATAAAAGCACCATTAGCCCCTTTTTGATTATATTTTATTTTAAAGTACGTTGTCCCTTTATAATAAATGTTATTAATATCAGCTTCAAAACATCATCATTATCTTTTTTTTTTTACGGAGATAAGTTGACCTCATTCCCCCTTGGATGATAGTATTAAAGTATTCCAACTTTATTCGGTCCGCTAACATTGTCCAGCCGGACAAACAAAAGGAACCTCGCCGTTAGCAGCAAATTTTAAATTTTTCTTTTTTCACCATCTAACCTATCTGTCAAAAGCCATAGTATGCTAAACTGGCTTAAGCTAGTTAGCCATTATGCTAAGTGCCACCAAGTACAACCTAACCATATAAGAGTTGCCACTTCTAATATAATATTTATTCATAACGATTATTTTAAATTAAATTTAAATGATACTTACAGGTGGATCAGAATCCTTCATCGTGACCCCGTCCAGAAACCGAGAGAAGAGTGGACGGAAATAACGGATGAAGTGAAACGAGCGGACGGAAGTAATAGTTTTAAAAAAAATAAAGAGGCCTTGTAATTGGACAAAAAATAACTGCTGTCGTTAAACTGTTTATTTATTTAGATGCACATATTGATATACATTCTTTTTTATTCCTGAATGTATAGGCCAGTGTGTTTTGTTTTTCTGTTAATTTTATTTTAAAAATGAATGAATTTACCCCACCTCTCACCACTGGAGATAGGCACCAGCGCTGGATGGATGGATGCTGCATTTTTGGATCAGACGCTTCTAAATTACCAAATGTGGTTAGCAAATTTTTTACCTTTGAATGAACTCCAGTGTTCATGTCGCCTCATTTGGACACTCCAGGTTAAAAACGTGGAAGGATGCAAAAAGTACTGCGAGTCCAGACTGGAAGGTAAAGGTTGTGTGCCTTCACAAACAATTTCACCCTCAATGTTAATCATCCATTGACTAACAGTGAAGCTGTCTCCTGAAAAAAAAAAAAATAAATACATATTCACAGATACGTTTTCATTAGGGATGCATAATATATCAGTATCATCATCATCAATAGTCACTTTTTTAACCATATTCGTATAAGTCAAGGGGCAAACCGCTGGGCAAAATTAAAGCCAATGAAGAAGTGACAAAAACTGCAGTTCCCCCCTTATCCACTAGGGGCTGGCTGCAGAAAGGAGCAAGTTCCCATCGACTCCTATGGTAAAGATGCCAACTTCACAGCTGGAATAAACATGGTTACAGCCTGGTTCAAAACTTTTTTTAGGTTTAATAGTTCAAGTTTACCATCATGAAAACTCTGAGGGGGATGAATGTTTTTATAAGTGCTCTGTTTAGATGTAATTCAAGCTTGAAATTATGACATGTTCTTTTGTCGGATGAGCTGTCAGTGCCAGCGCTGGTGATTAGCGACCATCAGTGGCGTCCGCAACGTTTATTCATATTCGGATGTTAATCGTGCTCTCAACATTCCTATTCATATTCCTGAAAGCATTCTTTGTTTACAGCATTTTTTCCACACCTGCCTAAACGTTTGCACAGTATTGTATATATATATATATATATATATATATATATATATATATATATATATATATATATATATATATATATTTACACATACACATCCATATTACTGTCAGATAATATTGGTATGGGCCAGATTTTTATAACAGTGCATCCCTTGTTTTCATGTTAATTCAATCTTGGTTGCGGTTTTCCTCTGTCTTCAGACTTAGTTGACTATTCAGAATTCTACAGAAAGGAATTACATAAACTTTAAGATTGCAATATTCCACTGTATCTCCCATTCTTCTGTCTATAGATGTAGGGATACAGTGAGACACAGAGAAGGGTACATTGTACAATATACATTGTATTTACCAAGGGCAATGAGTCATGGACCTGGCGGCAAGTTGTGTGCTTCTTCCAGATAGGCACATTCCAAATGAACATGTCAAATCTAATGATGCTGCTTTAATAATGCAGGATTTATATATATGTTTTGCACACCTTTCAATCAAATAAAGTAGCAGCAACCAATTAATAAATGAAAAAAATCGGCAAGAAAGAGAAGCTAAATATTGTTCAATCGAGAAAACAGCTCTATATCACTTCAGCAATATCTTGCAGAACAGAGAGCCGAAACTCCTTGACATCAAATCATCGGAATGAGATGCACATACTTTGACAACAGATTAGGTATAGCACAAATAATAAACTTTGTGATGAAATGATTTTATTAAGCACAGCAAAGTGCGATAGCTTCTAATTGGTGAAGGTCGAGCATGGTAACTACATTTGATTGTGAGCGCAGAGGAAGGATCTGTCCGGTCCGCAATCATAAAATACAACAATACTAGTTTCCTGAAGATAAGATAAGACAGAAGATGCACATTATTTTTTGGAACAAATTATTAAGGTAGTTTAACTGAGCAAAGCAGAAATTAATCCACAACCTTCAGGCTAAGGCTTATTTTAAGAAATCACTTTAATCCCGCCCAAGACACAGCAAGCCATATATAGGCGCAGAACATGCCAAATTAAAGCTGTCACCAGACAAAACAGAAAAAACTTAAGTATTTACCCCAGATGGCTCTACCAATATTAATGTTAGCTAATAATTTTATCATCGACATGTTCTAGGTAAAAAACAAAGTCTTAAGGAAATTAAAAAACACTTATGCTGGCTTAGAAAAAAAACGAAGTCACCTTTAGCAAAAAAAAATTATGGAAGGGCGAGAGTAGCTCAGCATAACCGTGTAAAATATACTTTTCTCAACTAACAGAAACAAAACAGCAATAAAATGTTTACTTAAAGTGTAAATGAACCCCATGAAAAATCATAACCCCGCCCCCCCAGACAACATTTAAGAAATTCTACAAAGTGGGTTGTCCCAGGAAGAACGGAGGGGTATGGCCAAGTGTTGAGGAAAAGAGGGGGGAACGTGGGGGTGTGTTCCAGAGGACAGTGACAGCTCGCTTAATGTGACACTGAAACATGGACAGTGACCAAAGTGACGTTGGCAGTTTTGCGACTGATCGATCTGATCAACATTCATCTGTTTTGAACGTTAGCCTATGTTAGCATTACCACTCAGAGACCGGACTCCTCCTGTCTCCCTCTGCCTCAGCAACACCGAGCTCGGGTGGCACTGGCTCGGCGCCCTGAACCAGCGGATCTCCTCCGTCGTCACCGGAGATAGAGGAGTAGAGGGAGGCTTTATGGAGCTCAGCGGCCGCAAGCCGTATCAATTCGAGCCGCTGGCTCAGGGTGCTGAATCAGTGCTGCCTGAGGCTGGCGCTGCTGAAGGAGAGAGAGACAGAATGGGTCCGGTCTCTGAGTGGTAATGCTAACATAGGCTAACGTTCAAAACAGTATGTTAGCTATGCTAACTAAGTGCTAATGTGATAATAATGGTAACTTGAAAAACGCAATCACACTCCTAACTCGCCACGGGGGGGGGGGCGGTATGTCTGATAGTTTTATACCCAAACACACGGGGCGTGTCTGTGAGACCATGGCTGCTGTGACACAGTCAATGCCTATGATGTAGAGATGTACCGCTCTCCGCCAATCACAAAATTCAAATGTAATAGCCACAGTTCAACCCTAAGAGGGCAGCACTAAGACGTTTTTTGACCAAAAAGTGTAGAATTAAACAAGTTTACACCAAAATGTAAAAAAATCCCCAGAAACTGAAAGACTGCATTGGTAAACCCCCCTTTATACAGTTTAGAAGCAAAAAAAAAGTTGTTTTGGGGTTTAGTTACTCTTTAAAATGGTGAGTGAAACTCCTTGTCGCTCCTGTAGCCCGCAAACATTCGCCGCCTGCCGGTTAATGTTCCACAATGCAACGGTACATTTAAAATTTACAGTACAGCTAAGCACGTGATCCAGAGGCCCAATTAAATTCCATATTCCTTTCAGACGCATTTCTGTTTACAGGAAAGAGCTATATTTTCAAAACCCACTCACCTTACTGTAAATTATGCTGTAGTTTTTACAGTAATTCATTACAGTGTGTCTCCAAAAGTCAGGTGAAGATGCAGCTGGAAAAACTGAACCAGAACAAGGTTGGAGCTCCAGATGGTTTCAGCCCCAGAGTCCTTAAGGCCTTAATAGCCTGACCCAGGAGAAGGTTCCAGTGTTGTGGAAGACATCATGCCTTGTTCCAGGAAAAGAAACCAAACTTTTGTTTTATTGCCACCCTTCATCTTAGATAATTGTTTACTGTAAGCTATTGTGCACTTAAAGGAGTCATAACCTAGTATTATCTTGGATACCCACGCTCTATTATATTCTTTCAGGCCCTTCTAAAAATAAAAGTTGAAAAAAAAATAAACACAGAGCTCCTCTGACCCTTATTTCTGAAGGCATTATTGTCTCACAAGATCTGATGCGATACTTTGGCTGTCGTGGACGGGCATTGTAATAATGCAAATGAGGGGCGCGTTGATTGGTGGCAGGAAGGAGGGGGGTTGACACCGCAGGTAACGCTTAACCCATATCTACTACTCCCGCTAGCATACAATAGCCACATTAGCAGTTAGCTGCTGTATTTGTTACACACAGCAGAGCAATAAAAACACAGCCTTACCGTTTCAATTGCAGGCAAGTCTCTGATTGTTGGAATGGCCATTTTTTCCAAACGGAGCTTCGAAGCCAACTTCGCCTGATATTATTCCAAATTCTTAAAGGATTCCGGCGTAAAAAAAATAGAAAAAATATTTCCATGTTGATTCTGGCAGTCAACAACAGAGCAACTCACGTGTGCACTACTTTTCTGGTAGAAATGGTTTTAGCTGATTTAGCTGATTAAAATAAAAGGCTGACACGAGTATGTCTTCTTCATGCATCATTGCGTTAAGAAACTTTCTGCATCTTTCACGGTGGAGTTCGTACTTCGAATCGGTGATGTGTCGGTCGCGAACGAACCGGCTCTAAGAGCTAACTCTTTGAAGTGAAAGATGGGAGCCGGCTCGTCATTGGGAGCAGTTTTTTTTTTTTTTTCATTCCCCCCTGCTTGTTTTGGTACACATCGTATTGCATTAATATTGGTAATAAATACACTTTAAGCAACAGAAAATCTGAGGAGCCGAAAGAGCCAGCTCTCTATGGTGAGTCAAGCCAAAAGAACTGGCTCTCCAAAAAGAGCTGGAATTCCCATCATAGAATTCAGTAATGATGGCGCTCGACTGCATATGAGGGAGAGAGGAGCGAGGGGAAGAAGGGAGAGAGGGAGGGCGGGCTTCCCACAGCATAGGTAGGTCTGCGATGTCTATATATGGTATATCCTGCGCCGACTTGACGTCAAGTCGGCCAGAAATTAAAACCACGTATTTGAGTGCGCGTGCACGTGGGCTGGTTGACGAACCCAGGGGTAAACAAACGCTTCACTTTTAAATATCGGCTTCCCGGGCAGTGTATAACCGTTAGGCAATCATAACATACCTTTTTTCTCATGGAAAAGTGAAAATTACAGGTCATGACTCCTTTAAAATTTGTTTTGACTGCAGAATTTTATTTATTTTTTTCATTTGAATTTACAGGATTTATTGCTCAAGTTTAAAGACACAATTTTAGTCTGTATTTACTAAGTTATTTGTCAAAGACTCAGAAAAGAACCACTTTTATTGTTTTTTTATTCCATACTTCTATGAACCTGGAATTGTTGCTCAAACCGAGCAACAATTCCAGGTTTTGTGCTCAAGCAAAGAGCTAATATTTGAAGAGTGTTGTGCTGGATGGTCAAATGTTCTTCTCGTGTACTTATTACAATAAAATGCTGGAATTTCAGAATGTAACATTTTCATGGATTTTTTAAAAATAAATTTCAAGTGATTTATTAAAAACAAACAAAACTGCAACTTTTATCGCAACTATTCACAAAAGCTGCTGCAACATCAGGCATTTTTGGCAACAAAAGCAAAAAAGTTCCTCAAAATCCTGGAGGGACTGATTTAACCTACGGGTGGTAATGTAATGCATTTTTTAAATAAATCATTAAAAATGTATACTTCAAAAAAATATTTTCAACCAATATTAAATCTGGAACAATACAAACCCACTACCCTGCCCTTGGATCTAAGGCTTTTAAGATTTAAAAACTGTAAACCGTAACCTTAATTTTTTTAAATTTACAATTCAGACTCAAATTCGAGAAATTTATATAAAATCTATAGTTCATTATGGAAATTCTATTGAAAAAAAGGATGACCTTGTCTACATCTACAGAGCCAATAAACTGAACACATTCTTCAACAGGTTTAGTTCAGGAACAAGCTCAGCATCCTCCTCTCCTGTCCCCAGCAAAACAGACATCCAACCCTCCTCTGACCCACAGCTTTTCTGTCAGACCTCGGATGTTTTATCTTCCACCTCAGTCAGGGACTCTTCTGCTTCCACAAGTTTGTCTTCAACCAAGTCAGCAAATGTTGCTACCCTCTTTGCCTCCCCCTCCCACTTGTCTGTCTCTAAAAGTCAGGCTAAGAGGCAGCTGGAGAGACTGAACCTGAAAAAGGCTGCAGGTCCAGATGGTGTCAGCCCCAGACTCCTGAAGGCCTGTGCACAGCAGCTCTCTGGGATTCTGCCGCACCTCTTCAACCTTAGGCTGACCCAGGAGAACTCACCCATCAGTCATCAATGAATATATACCTGTTGCCCTGACATCCCACATCATGAAGGTCCTAGAGTCTCCTGTTGGCCACCCTGAATAAGCAAACAAGAACATAACAGGACCCACTGCAGTTTGCTTATCGCCGTGGAGTTGGAGTTGAAGATGCCATCATCCACCTGCTTCAACCAACCAACTGTCATATGGACAAAGCAGGCAGTACTGTGGGGATCATGTTCTTTGATTACTCCAGTGCATTTAACACAGTTCAGCCTGATTTGCTTTGTCAGAAACTCCTGAAGATACACAGGTGGAGCCCTCAACCATCGCCTGGACTAATAACTACCTGACAAACAGACCACAGTTTGTGAGACTAATTGTGTGTCAAACCAGGTGGTCATCAGCACAGGAGCACCATAGTGGACCGTACTCTCACCATTCCTTTTCACTCTGTACATGTCACGCTGCCCTATTCACTCATTGTCCTCACCTGTCTCTCCAATCATTCACACCTGATCCTACTACCCTTCTGCCTTTAAAACCAGTCACTTCTCTCCACTCAGTGCCGGATCATTAACTATGACTATTGATGTCTCGTGTGCCTTCCTTGCTGTCTCGTTCCTGCCCGATGTCCAGTCTCTCCGTTCCTGTCGTCGTCTTCTTCATCATCATCACCTCCTCCAACCTTTAAATAAACATCCTGCACCTTCCTTCAGCGTCTGCATTTGGGTCCATACTCCACACACATCCCTGAGAGTACATCTCAGACTTCCAGTACAAATAAGAGACTTGTCATCTGCAGAAACACTTAGATCACTCTGCAATTGTCGGGTGTATCAGAGATGGTGAAGAATCTGAATACAGAGAGCTGATGGACCGCTTTGTAACATGGTGTGGAAACAATTATCTTACCTTGAATGTGAACAAAACAAAGGAGATGAGTCAAACACTGTTTCCATCATGGGTGAAGAAGTGGAGGTGGTTGAGGAGTATAAATACCTTGGTGTTCACCTGGACAACAGACTGGACTGGAGGTGCAAAAGTGAAGCTGTCTAAAAGAAGGGACAGAGCTTACTGTACTTCTTGAGGAAGCTTAGGTCCTTCAAGGTTTGCAGCAAGACGCTGCAGATCTTCTACAAGTCTGTTGTGGAAAGTGTAGTCTCTTCTGCCATCATCTGTTGGGGTAGCAGCATCAGAGCCAGTAACTTGAAAAGGCTAAACAACCTGATAAAGATGGCTGGTTCTGTTCTAGCGATGACTGATGGAACATCTGGAGGTGATGATGCAAAGAAGGATTCTTAAAATCAAAACAATTATGGACAACCTTGAGCATCCTCTTCATGAGACTATCCTACAACAACAGAGTGTCTTCACTTATGATGAGCAATCAAATAAGTATCAAGTCGAGGCTAGTAGAGCACTCAGTGAGAGTCGAGAGACTAAGAATCCAGCGGCAAGTGTTACTACTTCGTTTCATGGAAGAACAAAGGAAAACAGAGCGGAGGAGACAAAGTAAGTTTAACCTATTAAACACGCGCTTATTGTATGCACGTGTATGATTAAACATTTTAGACGATATTCTATTGTTTTTGTTGAGCAGATTACATTAAGTCAGTGTTTCTCAAACTATGGGGCGAGCCCCACTAGTGGGGCACAGAGGTATTGCAGCTGGGGCGTGACATCAACGGGATTTAAATAGTTTTTTTCCCCCCATAAATTCTATCGTTGTGAATGTTTCACTGCACTGTAAATTAAATCAACCAACTCCCCTCTCACAAAATTAAACACACTCAAATAAATTAGCAATTGTGATCATCATTGAAAAACAGAACCGTGACCTGAAACATCGGGCTGGGAGTTTGACGTCGGAATATATTGCAGCAGAACAAAACAAGCTGAGTAGCCACATTATCAGAGATTCCATCTACAAAATGGACAAATATCTAAAAAGATCAGGGAACGTTTCAGAGTCAGAAGTCACACGGTCAACCACGGAGGAAATACGTGGATGAGTATCTTGCTCTTTTTTTATTTTATTTTGTATTTTTGAAAGCTTTGTATATGTGATAAAACTACAACTTTTATTTTCTCCAACTGTGAGCTGAAGTTCTACATGTAGCTCTTCACCGTCCGTCTGGGTCCGGAACAAAGTTGATGACTGGTGGAAAAAGGTTGTTCCAAGTTTTACCAATAACCAGGAGTATAGAGAAGAGTGGAGTGAAAACAACCAATATCCGCAGCCAGATATTCCAGTACAACCACTTGCTGCAGATACCAAGGGAGCTTTTCAACTGATCACAACATGCCTTTTCATAATAAATCACATTTTTGGAAGTTTTGACAGACAGAACATACATGTATAGATGAACTTTCACAATTAAAGATAAAATGTTCTATTGGAAATTGTCACACTTTGTTCAAAGTGATTTTTCATATGTAAAATAAATATCCCATTACCTGACTTTAAGCTTTATGTGAATTATGGAATCACTAGGAAATCAGAAGCAAGCTTCTAAGGTTAAGGAGCAGTCACTGAAGGGGTTATCTGTGACTGATAGTTTAGAAAAAGGATGAGACTAAAAGATTTGCAATTTTTGAGGGTTAAAATTTAGAAAGTAGTGTTTTTTTTTAAAGTGGCCAAAAATATATGAATGTGAATATATGAAAATGTATGAATGTGATACACTTCCTCCTGTAATATGGTCTACTATAAAGTTGAGTAACTTAAGTATATTACACACCTGGGGATAAGAAAGGCTTAATGTGAGCAAATGGTTGATATTTAGTCTGACAAAACTACATGAGATCACTAACAAAGACAAAGACACTAACAAAGACAAAGAATAATTCTAACTCTTAAAAAGTCATTTATCAAAAACATGCATGCAACAAACTAAAAAAAAAAAGTGTTTCAGTGCAAGAAATTATTTACATGTGCTTGATATGCTGTGTGCTAACTTCACTGCAGACAAGAGACCCTCCATGAAATGCTTCTGGCAGTTGGCTTCTGCCAGCTCTACCCGTAGACCCGAGTGTTCTTCAGCCTCCCTCTCTGTCTGCTCCCAGAAGTGCATCATTGTACGAAACCTTTCATCACACCACCTCTGCTGTTCAGTGTCTGACCCAAGCATCTCTTGCACGGTAGCCACAAAGTGTGTCAGCCCTTTTTCTTTTTCCGGGAAAAAACATGGAGGGTGGAGATAGATGGTTGGTGCTGGCAGGTTTGTAGGTGTGGTGTAGATGCCGAAGGAATAAATATTTTAGAATTTAAAAAAGTAATATAAACTATTCAAAGACATCAGTAAGAGGAGCTTATGGCTAAACTACACACAGGTGCAAATATTAATCGAACAAGCCCACTATTAAAACCTAATTATTGATTACTCTGTACTGCCTATACTATAAAATAAATGGACACAAAATATATTATAAAGAAATTTAATTGTGTGTGTTTGCGTTAATTTTTGTGTTTGTGCACATGGTTCATATATGCAGACATCAAGGAACAAAGGAAACATCTGCCAAAAAGAAAACTAAAATCATTACATGACTAATTTGGTACAAAAATTTGCTTTGCTCGCTATCGGCAGATATTCCTCTGTGATTTAATCCCAAAATGGAAAATTTCCTTTTGCAAACTTTGTTAAATCAAGAGAATAGATCAAACATTTGTAAATGCATTACGCCTGTTTTCTTTACCTATTCGATTGGAGCAAGGTGCGATGGCGGCAGTAAGAGCGTCCAGGTTTGTCTCTGAATAAACAAACATGAATCGGAACAGAAAATCGCTTCAACCAGTCAGGAGCCTGGTGACGTAGTGTCACGTGATGTTGTGACCCAGTTCACGGGGTCAGGTCCGGGAAAAGTTTTCATTCAACATGGAGGAAATACTGATAACGGACGTGGTTAATCACCCCGAGCTATACGACACCAGCTGCTTTCTCTACAGAGATAGGAATAAAGGACCTTGCCACCCACAGTGGCAAAGCAGCCCGACAGCCCAGGGCCCCGACCAGACCGCCTGTTCTTCCTCCGGACCCCAACCCCATATGGCCCGTAGCGAACAGGGGTGTGAAAAGACCCCTAGCCTCCATCCTCCCGCTCGAGTATGGTGTTGATGCGTGTTGTTATAATGTGCATTTAAAACAGAGGGGTGGGATGTGGGGAAGGCAGCCACACATCCCCCAACCCCCACCCCGAGCCCTCAGTGTCTATATGTGGTTTAACAGTGGGCACCGGCACCAGAGGTGAAGCTGATTGAACCGCTCCCCCTCTGGATGCCGAAAAGTGTGCCAACCCCTAAGTCCCTACATATGTGTCGTGTGAGAATGTTATAAGTGGGAGTGTCTAAGTTGTATATTAAAATTGGGACCCAGGACACCACGGGATAGCGAGGAGGGAAGCCCCTCCTCGCACCCCAGTGATGTGGCCATGCCCCAAGACCCTATATGAGTGGTAAAGTGATGTTTACTAACCTTCAAGCTCTTTTGGTGGTGCAGTGTTTTCACTGCTTGGTCCCAGCGTTCCCAGAGTAAGCATGACGATGGCCTAAGATTGCATCAGGGTTGTCATACCACTTACTTGTTTTGTGGTTCGTCCCACTCTGGCTGTTATATTCTTTGATTTCTTTTAGAGTCCTGTTTAAGTTTCTTAATTTTTTCCCTGCACTGCTTAATGGTGTGGTAATACCCAGATTTTTCTAGTTGCGTACTTATCGTTAAAAAAATTTATATTACACTGCAAGCCTTCGAACCTTCTGAAGATCTTTGGTTGAACAGAAACCTAGAAGAGCTTTAACTTCTTCGTCAGTCCACTTGTTGCAGGCTTTGTCTATTTTGCTGTTGTGCTGTAATACCGGCAACTGTCGTTTTTTTCAAAATGGCGGAACCTTAAGAAGCAGATATCTAGCAAGGGACATAACTTATGACATCACCAAACAACTACATCATATGAGTTCCGATGGAACCACAAAAAGACCCTTCCTCATGGTAGGAGCTAAAATGGTTATAGGAACTGAGGGCCGTGCTCCCTAGTTCTTATTTGTCCAAATGCGTGAAAAAATTGAGGTCCTTGGGGATGGGATTACTAGATGAATTGGGCGCTGGGTGCCATGGCCCCCACCTCGGGTGGGGCTTTGGTGGCTTTGGGTGGTGACTCCGGGTGGATGGGTGGGGCCGTGGTGGGGCTGCCATCCTCTCTGCACTGGGTCTCTCTGTTTTTCATATGGAGGTGCCAGAGTGACCTGTGAGGTTGGGACAGGAGTATTTGGGGGGTTTTCCCGGGGTTTTGGCTCGGTTTCCTCCGTATTCGGCCTTGCCGCAGGGCTGTCAGCAGGTGTGCCTAGTGTGGGATTGGCTTTGCCGAGCCTCGGTACAGGCAGGTGGGGGGGTGAATGTCAGCCTGGTGGGTTAATTCAACCTTTCCCCTTAACGTTTTGTCCTAGCTCTCTTCATCTTCTTTCTTTTTTCCCCTTTATTTTCCGTCTCCATGTCCATAATATAAAAATATAAAAACCCACAGCAATTTCTAATAAACATTTCTAACACATATAGAAAGTAAATCTGTTGGGCTTCTACTTGATAGTCAGACTGCTTGTTTAAAGTCGCAGACCCAATATCCCACGACTTGGAGTGAAGTAAGTATCAAGATTCACATTTCTCAAGCAAAACACCTTTTTATGTATGCAGGTTTTTGTTTGCAACCTGAAATTGCAGTAAGAGCCGAATCATCTACATGAAAACATACTTAGCAAGAGAGGATGTGAGTCCAGGAACCACCACAAGGGGCAATGCAACCAACACCCCCCATATTAACTTCCCTAAAAGGATTTATGATCTTTTTGTGAAGCTATATAACCCTGGTCTCACTTGCTTTTTTAGACTGATATTTAGACCAGAGTGGTTACTGCTAAGACTGGATGATTGGCTTTACCAGATATTTTCAGAGAAGCGGGTTAAATTCATTTCTGTAGTCAAAGAGGAGGTAAGCAGTGTAACAACTGACCTAATAACTCATAATTCATGTTATGTGCCTCTCAGCTGGTATCAACCTTTCCACAGTGTTCTCTTACTTAGTCTGTACATTATTAATGTTGCTTTTGTTGTATGGAATTGTGTGCAGGAATAAAAATTGGAGGCCCTCCTTTAAGCCGACTGTTACGATCACAGTGGTTGAGAGGGTTCATACTTATTACTCTCATTATCGTGTCTTATCAAATTGCCTTTAGGCCAGCTGTAATGGAAAAATTTGACCTAATGTACTGGAAAAAAAGAATCCAGAAGTAAGAATTGCAGGATGTTTTAAGAGTTGTTTATGTTGAAGTCTCTATGAAGCATCTGTTGCAGAAGGTGAGTTAAAAAAGCTTTTTTTGGGCACAGACAAAGACAGGAATGTGCAAAGTGTGACAAGAACAGGACAAGTAGTGTGACAAGAACAGGATTTAGGCAATTAAAGGATGGGGAGTAAGGGGAAGTGAGCGTGTATGAGTAGAGATGTCACTTCATGTGTAGTAAAGAAATGGACTGACACTTGCTGTTTGATGCTGTGTGCTGTTTCTTCTGGTTTACCAGTAATAAACTCTTAGATGTTTGGAATTAGTTTTCTCATCACTTTAATATTTTCAAAAATTCCACAACAGCAGTCCACATTAATTTTTTGATCTCAGAGAGAAAGAGAGACTTCCCTTTTTTAAAGAAGGTTATTTCACAAAAACAAATTCCTCAGGGCTATGAGAGAAATCAAAACTCTGAAAATGAGCAAAGATGGGTCTCTCTGTCCTCTTTTATCTTCCCTAGGCCCATTTTCTTAATATGTCATTTCCTACTCCTTTCTGTTTTTTGAATTCCTTTTCCGTTTTTGTCTTCATAAATCTGTCACTCTCTATCCCTGCCGGAGGACTGCTCTGTAAATGTTATGTGGTGAATTATTTGTGCCTCGGGACCCCTCTTTGGTACTTGAGGAGCCTATATAGCTATAGTGACTGCTATAGTGAAGAGAAACATCTGGGCAGAAAATGAACTGGAGAGCCCTTGGCAGGGCCGCTGCTAGGCTTTTGGAGGCCCTAAGCATAATTGGCCAGGGAGGCCCCCCTCCAAACACAAACACAGACAAAACTCGAGTTCCTACTTAATCTGTTGCAATTTATTTTCAAATTGGCATTAAATAAACATATGGACACGAACATTTAGATATTAAGTAATATACAGCATAAAACAAAAACATAATTAACTGCAACAACAGTGGGAATATATAAATAAAGGCTACGGGTTTGACATTGGCTGTATGCTAACGTGTATGCTAACGTTGAGGTCATTAATATAGTTTTTGACATTGTTTTTCTGTTTTGCCAAAACAATTAGGCCTTGACATAGGGTGGCCAAAAAGGAGGACCTTTTTCAAGACTCAACAAATCTAGGATAAAAACTAATTGTTGCACTTACATCACTGTAATACAGAGAATTAGGAACTACTGGACCAGTTCTCGGTTCGGAGGAGTGGTAGTGCAATTAAAATCAGAGATCAGAGTCAGGATTGTCACATTTATTTGAAAATACTGCTCAGTAAATTATCAGCCGGCAATTTACTGAACATATAAACACATAACATACAATTCGCATTCATGCAAAAACTTGAGTTTGTTACTCACGACACCTTTCTTTGTAACCTTCAGGTTAAACTTGTTTCTGTTCTTTCAACCAAATTATTGTTTAAAAAAAACTGGCCTGCATGACAGACCATGCAGAAAAGTTTGTTTAACTCAAATGCATTTACATAAAATTGTCAAACAAAAGAAGAAAAATAAAACACTGGTCAACTTAACGAGGCGGCAGCTTTCTGCCATTAAACTTCACAAATAAAAGCAGCTGATTGACGCCAAATACAGGCTTATGTCAGGAAAATAAAACACAAGGGGTTTAACACAGATATATTCAGTAAAGTTATTTACTCAAGTAATCAAGCCTTTTCCTGTTTTACAGATGGAGTTTGAGGCTTAATTAGCTTGTAAACTCGTCACATACATTTCCGAAAATAAGATATAACTAAAAGAAATCTCACCAAAACCATCCTAGGTTAGATGTTTAAAGTCCTGGCAGTACCAGGGGATCAATGCTGACTGGAAAAGTTTTGCTTTTACCCGCAGAAGTCAAGTTTAAACTCTGTGTTTAGCTTTAGCTTCAAACCGCTTCTCCTCCCGTTTGTCTCTCTCTCACCTGCTGCCGCGGGTGCGGGGTGCTTCACGTACTCGTTAACCCGTTTATACATGAGGGTGATATGGGTTACATCCTAGACAGCCTATAAAAACATGAACTTACCAGCAAAAGATGCACGGGCGTCATCTCTTTGTTTTTTCAGCTCTAGATTCGTGTTGTCTCTTCTTACCTGACATCATTAGCCATTCAATTACAGAGTCGCCTGGGATGCGGAAAGTTTTGAGGGCTTTACCATTAAGGTCATGGAGGCGGGGGGGACTCTTTATATAAATTAGATCATGTATTATATATATATATGTATTATATGCAATAGACTAGTGTAATAATTTTCATGACATTTCTTTAGAAACCCTATTCGGAGGCCCCCGCCAGGTACTTGGGGCCCTATGCGCTCTGCGTACTTTGCGTATGGAAGGCGGCGGCCCTGGGCCTGGGTAAAAGTGGGAATTATCTCCCAAGATGGTGGAGAATGACAAAATACAAACAAGATACAAACAGACAAAATGGAAATGGCCAACAAACCAGACATAGTGATCATCAATAATTAGGAGAATGGTAAAGACCTGTTGTGATTGATGTGGTCATCCCAAATGTTGGAAACACCACAAAAAAGTAAACTGGAGACAAGGGCTCAGGGAAGAGCTAGAGAGAGCCTGGTAGGGGGGCACGGCCCCACAGATGCCTACCTAGAACTTGTCCTTAGAATCATACTTGTAAAAAACTTGTAAAAACAAAACTAATTCATGTTTATTAGGTGTGTATGTAGTTATGGCCCTGTGTCAAACACCCTTTGCCTTCCTCTCCAAGGTCGCACCCACTGCTGTGTCACAGCAACATATACGAGGCAGTTTGTCTGCATCCTAGTAGAGTTGAACCACTGAGACACCCAGCTTTATCTAGGTGATGTTTTACACACAGAGTTAAAGTTAAATTAGGATTATAATGAATAAAATGCTGAAGGTGACAGACAGTCATGTTTCCATATGTCCATTAATCGCTTGGAGAAAATGACTTTTTTTATTTAAAGGGACAATGGATATTAATGAGCATATCATCCATCCATCCATTATCTGTACCCGTCCATTCTATGCAGGTTTGCGGGGGGGGGGCTCATCATAACGCAGTGGTTCCCAATCTGTTTTCCTTGAGGACCCCCTTGCTTGTGTCAAAGAGAAGCCTGGACCCCCCAACCCCCACTTCTGCTAGAATACACACATTTCAAATGTTTGTTTACAAAAAATAACAATTGTAGTTTTTTTTTTATTATTAGCATTATTTTTCACTGTAGGCTATTTAGATTTTTTTTTTGTCTTTTGGATTTTATAAATGTAATATTTACAAATATAATTTTGGTAACCTCTGCCTCAGCACAGACAAAAAAAAGACACCCTTCGATCTCTAGGGACCCCTTGGAGGTTCCTGGAACCCAGGTTGGGAAACACTGCCATAATGGACTTTCCCAGTGAGGATGAAGAAAGTCCAAGTAAAATTTAGTTAATAGAACAGGCAAGCTTGAATCTTTTAGGATTAGCTAAACTTCACATATTGTATTTCTGAGGAATATTGCAGGGATGGAAAAGGTAGAGTTTTCTGTGAAATATTTTAATGCTTTTTGTAAAGAGATTCTATTAATTTCAAGGCTTTCAAGTTTGTCATTGACCAGTTTGTGAAACAGACAAAATCATAGGAGGAACATACTGGATGCATCTTCTGGTAAATGTGTTCTTTACTGTTTGTAATTATGTGAAAATTTAAAGATATATATAAAGAAATTTAAGATATATTTTTAATTCGTTTTTTTAAAAGCTAGTGTTGAATCCATGATTTCATCAAGATATTTGATTCCCTGTACAGTTTGAAGTTCTTCCCCCTTCAGATTGACATTTGAAAAAGACCTCAATACTGCACGTTTGGAAAAAATCCCAACAACTGGTTAGTTTATATTGAGTAGTAGACATAATTTAGTTAGCCACTCTTGAATATAGTACATTGCTGATGTCAGTTTCTTGAGATTTCTAAATCAAACCTTGCCTGCGTAAACATTATGGCATTGTCTGCATATAATACGGTGTTGATGTTTTCATAAATGTTTGGCAAATCTATAACAATTCAATCCAGTTCAATTCAAAAATACCTTATTGATCCCAGAGGGAAATTAAGTGTTGTCATGCAATTAATTCTTTAAGGAGTTTTTGTAGATCATGATGGGTGTGGGTAAGAAGGATTTCCTGTAGCGGTCTGTTGCAGCGAAATTGAAAAAGCCTCCGACTGAAGGCACTCTGTTGTTGCAGGATAGTCTCATGAAGAGGATGCTCAGGGTCGTCCATAATTTGTATTTTATTTTATGAAGAATCCTTCTTTGCATCATCATCTCCGATGGTTCCACAGTGGTGCCAAGAACAGACCCAGCCTTCTTTCTCAGGTTGTTGAGTCCTTTTAGGTCCCTGGCTCTGATACTGGTACCCCAACAGATGATGGCTGAAGAGATTACACTCTCCACAACAGACTTGTAGAAGATTTGCACCATCTTGCTGTAAAACCTTGAAGGACCTAAGCTTCCTTTGTCCCTTCTTGTAGATGGCTTCACTGTTCACTTTCGAGTCCAGTCTGTTATCCAGGTGAACTACGAGGTATTTATACTCCTCAACCACCTCTACTTCTTCTCCCATGATGGACACGATGTTTGACTTATCCCAGTTTCTTCTGAAATCTACAATCATCTCCTTTGTTTTGTTCACATTCAAGGTTAACGGAATAAATACCTGCCATTAATCAAGAGCATATTTTGTCAATTTCAGAGCATTATTTGTTGTTTTTATACTCAGATCTTATGCTTTTCGCCCTCAAAACATTCTGTTCACACTGAAAAAGTTCCTTCTTGCATTCAAATATGTGTTCTTGCACTTAAATTGACTCCTCTGTGTTTGAGCTTCAGTTCTCTGCGCTTTCAAAATATGCTCACGCAGATTTTTCCTGTGCTCTTGGTATTAAGGTGAAATAACCCTGCCAAAAGTCCCCCAGCCAATAGGAAGCCAGATATGATGCTGACCAATGACCTCATCACTTCTTTGGGGTGCGCTTGTTTTATTAGACTCACGTAGGCGTGCTCATCATTGATACCGGTCTTTTGCGCTTTCTAACAGCTTAGCAGAACTCAGCTGACGGTCAGCCAACATGGCTAACGACAGAAATCGGGAACCAGAAGCTTATTTTATAGGGGGACAGTTTTTATTTAAACCCTTAACGTTTTTACACCTGCCGTTGGCAGTGTGTTAAATATTTCCAGGTCAAGACTGCCCTGTATGACAGTCTTTCTATGTACATATTCATATTATACATAATTTAAAAAGGTTCTTAGTTTTTCCTAACAATCGCTCTGTTCTAGATCGGTGGTCAGAACGTTTGTTTTTGTTCTTCAAAATGAGCCGCGATTGAGTCATTGTCACGACCCTGCTGTGTGAGCCATCTTCCTTTATAGAAGATCATTGTCGCTCAGCGGGAGCTGTGGTTAAGTCGAGCTGATTCAGAGGGAAATGAGCAGACGTCGCCATACAACCGACTTTGAGTTACTCGGAAACCAGTTAATAACGGCAAACAGAAAACACAGCAACAAGCCCTGCTTCTTCCATGTCGATTCTCGTGTTATTTTTCTGCTGTTTTGATCATTGACGCTACTCGCTGCTGAAACTGTCCTGATACACTCAGAAGGAAAAATTATGTAATGTCCAACTCACTGTTCTTAGCTACCTACACACAGAGCAATCATCTCGAACAAAATCATTTGACGTCCAGTTAATGTACTCCAATAAAGTACTTACCCCGCAAGTCGTCTGTGTAAATTCCTTTCTCTCTATTTTATTTAGTTCTACAGAATTACAAGTTAATTTCAGCTAGATTCACACATATATATATATATATATATATATATATAAATATATATATACACACACACACACACACACACACTTACTAATTTCCTTTTGGAATCAATGAAGTATTTTTGAAGTTGAATATTTCTCTTTTTTAACCTGGTGATGTCTTGCAAATCTGGACTTTCTGAATAAATAAACTGAATAGATTTTTTTTAAACAGCCAGTGCAACACCATTAACTTTAACACCATTGCAAGCCATAACAGCATGCGCTCTTCTCCACAACATCTGCCTCAGTGCTGGTGATATTGTGGCCCCTGAGGATGAGCTTGAAGATGATGTAGCAGAGGGTGAGGCTGGTTTATAGAAATTAGCTGTGCTCTCCGATGGGACAAACTGTCTTCTGAACATGTCTTAGTGATGAGCTCATTGGTCAGCATCATATCTGGCTTCCTATTGGCTGGGGGACTTTTAGCAGGGTTATTTCGCCTTAATACCAAGAGCACAGGAAAAATCTGTGAGAGTAGGTTTTGAAAGTGCAGAGAAGAGATCTGAGCACAGAGGACTGAAGCTCAAACACAGAGGAGTGCTAGAACACATATTTGAACTCAAGAACGAACTTTTTGAGTGTGAACAGAATGTTTTGAGGGAGAAAAGCATAAGATCTGAGCAAAAGACAACAAATAATGCTCTGAAATTGACAAAATACGCTCTTGATTTTTGGCAGGGATTTATTCCCATTCAAGGTAAGACGATTTTCTCCACACCATGTTACAAAGCTGTCTGTATTCAGGTTCTTTTTCATCTTTGATACACCCAACAATTGCAGACTCTTCTGATTATGTATACTCTATGTTAGAAACTATGTTACAATAAAAATAACAAAATTGGTCCAAGGAAAGAGTCTTGAGGTACTCCTACTGTGTGTTACTGTAACCATGTACAATTAACATAAAAAGAGTTGATGCCATTAAGAACAAACAATGGGCCTGATTTATCAATATTACAAATAAAGAGCGCAAAATTGCGTGCACCACAAAGAAGTTGCGTGAAGGTCATGTTCCTGATTTCTGGGTGATCTACTAAGATTGTGTGTGCATATCATAACAGGCGCCAAGAGCAGTATTCAAATGAAGACTTTGCGTCCACTGCTGTGTGTGCCAGCCTTTCTGCCCCATGCACTCCACCACAGCTGGTTGAGTGTATTCATGATGCATCTTTGGCAAAAAAAAGGAGGAAAAAATGACATAACTGTCAAATCTGTCAATAAACCTACTGTAAGTTCAATCATGGTGGCGCAAAGTTAATACATGTCTTTCAGAGGCGGTAAAAATAGGTGCAAAAACAGCTGCCGCAAACAGTTTCCTGTTTCATAAATCACACTGCGCATGGAACGCCTACTTATTTGCATGTTTTCCTCCCAATCTTTTGCGCCTTCTGACAGAAATGCCCACATTGCATATTCATCAAGGGCAATTAATTGCTTTGCAATCAATTATTTTTAACACACATGCTAGTATAGAAACTGGTCTATAATTTTTAACATCTTTATTTTCTGATTTGAAAACCAGTGATTGTAGCTACCTTCCATGCTGCAAGAAGAACACTGTGTCTAATAGACAGATTAACTATGTGTTACTGGGTTTTTTAATAAATCCTAATGTGTGTTTTTATAAAATTTGTATTTAATCCGTACCGATCTTTTGCTTTGGAGCTTTTTTATTCACTTATAATGAAAACCACAACAGTCTCACAAATTTCTTCAATTTGAAAAATGTATATGGAATCATCATTTAGCTTATATTTAAAGTGGCTTAGGTCATCCTGAGCTATCTCTGTAGTTATGCTGCTATAGGCTTAGACTGCTAGAGGACAGACTAACCACTTTTGTTCACTCTACTGGTGTCTTCTACTTCTCTCCAGTTGCATTATTTGCTGTTATTTCGACTGTTAACTTTGTTTTCTCCCAGTGTTTTTATTTCCATAGAAGCTACACCTGCTCTGCTTAGCTGCAATGCCCTGTCAGACGGGGGGCATCCCAGTATCTGAGCATCCCCCGTGTCCTGTTATCAACTTTTTACTTTCTTTAATATATAACTCTTGCATCAGTTCTTTTGTTCGTTCAGTGTTTCTGCTCTGTCTTCTTGAACCCACAGATGGTCATGGCAGATGGCTGCTTGTACTAAGCCGGGTTCTGCTGGAGGTTTCTTCCTGTTAAAGGGGAGTTTTTCCTCTCCACTGTTGCTACATGCTTGCTCAGTGTTGCAACACACACAGCCATTGGGTGGCGCTAACCCACATTCTAGCTCCAACAGGAGAAGAAGAGGACCAGAGGTTTTATAAGGGCTTGAATCATTGGAGCTCGCTCTCTTCACTTTTGGCTTTCAGTCAGACAGTGCTAGGAGGGTCCTCATGTTTCCTTCGCTGGCGAGGGAAAAGACAAGAGTTTCTGGGAGAAACTCACAACAAGGACGACCATGACTGCTGATTGATCAGGCTAACAAGCTACTGAATGCAGCAGAACAGCGTCCAGACTGGAGCATTACCCCAGCGCAACAAAGACTGGGACCGCAGCTTTTGTTAACCTGCCGGCTAACGTTGTGTTAGCTTCCCCTATCATCCACGGAGCAACCTGGAGAACTTTAACCGTTCAATAAGGTCTGTCTGGGCAGAGGCGAGAATAGTTTAAGATAAACAAGATTTAAGGTTTCTTTATTTTCACTGTGACTTGTTACTTTGTGTAAGATTTCATTTACTGTTTGGGTACAAACAGGCCGGTCAAACAAACAGTTCAAATTAGACTACATATGCTTTACGGCAGGCTTCACAAAAGCCAGTAGGTGCAGCATCCTGCAAGGCTCTCTGGGTGGAGCATACTCGGCAGGTACATATAGATGGAAGATACTTAGCAGCAGGTAGCTTGAACAATTGTCATCATGACGGAGCCGAAGTTGTATTCATATGTACGCCGGTGTTGCGACTATCTGTGCTACCCCTCAATCCATGCTACCCTGTAGCACTGTGCATGCACATTTCGATGTTATGTCACAATTCGCTTACTCAGCAAATCTGACATCAAGAATTCCTACCTGGAAGATCCAGGCGTTTTATGTCTTTGAAGTTTATGGTGAGCTTTATTCAAATTATTTTATTACTGGCTATTTTTGTTCAAAATATTTTAAGGCTTTCCTTAAGCTACTGTTGGAAGGTATTTTTTCACTCTAATTTAAAGCCTTTCTTAAAGGAACAGACACCCATTTAATTTTATGACCCCTAGGCTCTCTCGGGCTCTTGTTTCACCTTCCAGTGTGCTCGTTCATTTCTGTAAAGAGGAGCAATAAGAAACAACAGACAACAGTTATCAATTTTAACAGCGAGACATCGTTCGCTGGGCTCAGTTCTCCCTAACTGAGCGCCGTACTGCTTCAGCACAGAGTTTTTATTGAACCACGAGTTGCATGAAACCCCTCCCACATTGATCTTTTTTCACAGAATAATGATCAAAGCTTCTTCACATAAGGCAACGCGTGATGTACTACATTCTTCTTGATTGTTCACTGTTTCTAAGTGTTTCCACATGCACTACAGAATTAAAACCTCCATACAACATTTACAGAATTTTTATCTCTTCACTACTTGTTTCAAGTTTACATGACAGCCCTTGTATGTTAGTCTCACTTCTGTGATATCGTTACACTGCATGTAAACAAGTCACATTAATTAGAGTCGTAGAGTAATTGCAATGTATTTTGCGGGCTATTTGTCCTTATATTCATACTACATTTTAATATTTTGGAGTAATAAAACTGCTATCTGATCTACGTCTTACTAGCTTGGTATATATATTCATTAGCTGCTTTACAAACTAATAACAGATTTCCAGAGTGTGCTATTCATCTATAGGCCTATTAAACAGGTAGGATATTCTGTTCAAGGTTTTCCGTGCATCTTAATGTGCTAGTTTTAGCTTTATATTAAACGGGTAGCATGTTCTGTGGATTGAAAGAAAAGTTTTCGTTATTTATACATTTTTGCTATGTTAAAGTGCCCCTGGCATGAAATTTGCATTTTTTGGTCATATTTTTTTGTTTTACCACTCTGCCTATGTCCGCGAAAGGGTTAAAATGATTGATTAGTGTTACCTTTGTCCCCGGGTATGTCTGCCTACATAGTGAAATTAGCAATCAGAAACGGGCTGTTTTGCAGTTCGGCGTATGACCACACAGTTCGGCATATGACGTCATTGAGTTCCAGCCAATTACCCCCTTCTCTGAACTACACTCTCCAAGTCCCTCCCCCCGTGGCACGTATTACAACCAAAACAACGAGAGCTACGGTAAAAGGCAAACAACGTACCGACAACATGGAGTCCAGACCGCATCGACACTGTCCTCCCCACTTCCGAGCCACTGAAAAGCTTGTGGATGGACTTTATTTATGCAGGTAATGTACCCGACTGACTCCCGAAGCGTGTGGTCGTTTGTGGCAAACATTTCTCTGACGAATGTTTTATTAACTTGGGACAATACAGCAGTGGATTCGCAGATTTTCTTAAACTTTTACCAGGATCAATACCAACCCTCCGTGAACCAGCAAATATCCCTATATAAGTAAGTAGCCTATATTTCCGCAATAATGTCCTTCAGCTGTTATATACCAGTGTTTCCCAAACATGATGAATCTGTGGCGGTGCGCCACAAATTAATCCCCGACCGCCACAGATTCAACACCGACCCCAAAAAAAATTAAAAAATCAACACCGACCGACACATATTGCGTTTCGTTTTTCTTTTTTTTACGCTATTTAAAACACGCAGCGTATTCATACCCTGCTCTCTCTTCGTCTCTCTGTCACTCATGTCTCTCTCGCACAAACACACACACACAGCCTCTCCACTCCGTGCACAGCACGTCTGTCTGGATCACCTGTGGAAGAAGTCCTCTACCTTTCTGGTTCCTTCTCAGGTGCCTCGCCGTCCGGATCAGATTCCGGATCAAATTGAAACGCCATTACATAGTTATAGTAGCCAATTACTGAGCCATTACTGTCGTGGTGAAGCTAGAGACGTAATGAGGACGGATGGATGTGTGGATGGATGATCAAATATTTTATTAGCCTGTAATTTGTAAACAGATTATTGTTCAACACACAATATAATAAGGTCTAAACCTAATTACATTTCATACATAATATTGGAATTTGGGCAATTTGTGGTATGCAAATGCATGTCTGTCAATGTTTCATCAGATGCGGATGTTAGAGACTCAATTGACAACAGAGGCCCATGGTTTGGGCCCCGCCCACCAAAACTCGGTCGTTCTGTGCTAATGCTAACAGAAGGGCCACCTAGTAGGGGCTGCATTTCTACAACAAGGCTGAGTTACGGCAAACGATCCTTTGATACACTATTAAAGTACTTAGAGTGTGACTAAAAAGGGCCCAAACGTCGCGGGGAATTTCATGCCAGGGGCACTTTAAGCATTACTGCTAAACTGCCACTTCAATCCCGACACTTAAAAAATATTTTCCTATGATTATGTTTAACATCAAAGCTAAAAGTTGTTGTTTTCGGCATGTAAACATACTTTTCGAGGGGTAGCACCGACAGATGCAGGGAGGACATTCTGAGGAGGTAGCACAGATCGTCAGAACAGTGCTGTCAGCCATATAATAAAGAAATTAGTATTAAGTTATAACATGATAGTTTATTGTAAAAACTTACGCACTGTTTACGTCCCGCCCATCGTTAAATTTTCTATGTTTAAGTTTCAATATAGATGTATAAAGAGAGTTGTACTTTTTTTGTTGTGTATTTATTGGTTAAATCACATGTGTAAGCGAGTTAGTACCTGCTAGCAACCGAAGCTGCAACTACTAAGCAACTAACCAACCATAATAGTTCCAAAACATTAGGCACTGGCCAATAAAGTTGTTTTTAATGTGTCTAAAATGCAATGCATTCCAATGGGGGACTAGCGGCTTTATGGCTGTACTACAGCAATGGCGGCCTCCAGTGTCATCGTCACAAAGCAGAGCAGCCAGCAGCCATTGGGGGACAATCATAAAGTCTTTGCTCGTATCGGCCGTGCTTAACTCCTTGAACAAAGAAACACAGAGCTGGACCGCATGGGCTTCAAAGGCTAGACTCACCATGGAGATGATGTGGAAACAAATGGACAATTCGCACTAGTTTTAGCATACGATGGACACCACGCGACCTGGTCTAGGGCAGGCAGCCGGCACAGACAGGTGGCGGTATGGTTTCAATCGACTGACATTAACAAAATAAAAGGAAAAGAAAGAAAGAAAGAAAGAAAGAAAGAAAGAAAGAAAGAAAGAAAAAAAGAAAGAAAGAAAGAAAGAAAGAAAGAAAGAAAGAAAGAAAGAAAGAAAGAAAGAAAGAAAGAAAGAAAGAAAGAAAGAAAGAAAGAAAGAAAGAAAGAAAGCACTGCATCTAGCGATAGCCTGTTTACAACAAAGAGCATACAACAACCAACATAAATACGGGATCTAACCCATCGGACCTAACTCCTCTACCCAGACTCAGCAGAAATAAGCCATGTTTATCCTACTTGGCAATGATTCTCTTCCGTCCACACCTGTCCACGAGGAACGATGGAGAAAAGGGAACGAAAGTGTTCAAATGGCAGGAGCGGCCGTGCACAGCCGAGGTCAGAGATGGATGCGTCCAAATCAAGGGTTAAACTCCGCTCAGACTTGAGGCCAACCCGGATGTAACAAAAATTGCAGTTCACCCCTCATCCGCTAGTGGCTGGCTCCAGAAAGGAGCAATTTCCCATTGACTCCCATGTTAAAAAGGCCAACTTCACAGCCGAAATAAACATATTTACAGCCTGGTTCAAAAAACCATTTTAGGTTGAATTGGTCAGGTTTACCGTCATGACAACTCTGAGGGGGGTGATTTTTTTTCAAAGTAATCCGATTAGACATAATTAATCTTGAAATTATGAATAATTAGGGAAGCGTCCTTTTGATTGACAGGTCTCGAATGAGCCGTCAGCGCTGGGGCTCTGAGTCCAACTGTGTTACGGATTAAAACAACACATAATATGCACATTATTTTTGATACCGATGGCTTGCCATACCGGTGGACCTGGGCGGCCGGGTGGAGGCGAGCTGCAATGTGCAGTGCTTCCTAGTGGCCTGCTGTGAGCTCTGAGATGGGAGAGCGCCCCGCTGCTCAGTGAGAAGAGTAACAATGTTACAGGCTTCACCCAAAAGTTTCCAATAACCCCATAAAAATGTGCTAGATTTGCCGCTAGTTTTTTTTTTTTTAAGACTCGCGAGAGGGGTCTAAAGACATGCCAAATATAGCAAAGATGGCAACACTGTCGGCAACTCACCATTCCTCCTCGCCCTCCCCACCACGATGGAAGCCAGTGATCTTCTGATGAGTTTACAACCAACCGATGTCCACTTCAGGGTGTGTTTGACGGCGAACAACTCAAGCACAAGTAGTCCAGTGCATAAAACGGGTTTTATTTAAAGGGAACGCGCATATAGAAACTGTCAAATTAAAGATTAAAAATTATATTAACGCAATAAAAAATCATAACGTGCTAAATATGTATATTATGTTTAACCTTCCCTTCATTGGCTCCCTGTTTAATCTAGAATAGAATTTAAGATCCTCCTTCTTACAAAAAAAAGCGTTTAATAATGAAGCTCCATCATACATCAGAGATCTGATTGTTTCATATGTTCCGAACAGAGCACTACACTCTCAGACTGCAGGTTTACTTGTAGTTCCTAGGATTGAATGGGTAGCAGATCTTTAGTTATCTGGCTCCTCTCCTGAGGAACCAGCTCCCAGTTTTAGTACGCAGACACACTGTCTAAAAAGAAGACAGTGTGTCTGCTAGGCTAGGCTTACAACTTTCCTTTTTGATAAAGCTTGTAGTTTGGGTGGCTTAGGTCATCCTGAGCTATCTCTGTAGTTATGCTGCTATAGGCTCAGACTGCTGGAGGACAGACTGACCACTTTTCTTCACTGTGCTACTTTCTTTTCTACTACTCTCCAGTTGCATTATATGCTGTTATTTTGTTAACTTTGTTTTCTCTCAGTGTTCTTCTCTCCATAGACGGTACACCTGGTACCACGCTTAGCTACAATCCCCTGTTGGAATCCCAAACCCTGTGTCCTGTTGTCAACTTTTTACTTTCTTTAATATAGAAAGTACTCTTGTATCAGATCTTCTCTTCTTTCTGTCACTGTTCTGTCTTCTCAAACCCCCAGACGGTCGTGGCAGATGCCCGCTCGTATTGAGCCAGGTTCTGCTGGAGGTTTATTCCTGTTAAAGGGGATCTTTTCCTCTCCACTGTTGCTACATGCTTGCTCACCATGAGGGATTGCTGTGGTTGGAAGTCTGCATCAACGAGACGCAACCTCAAGTCAATGACTCGATGCAATCTGCTGGGATTCCGTAAATCGGACACTAACTAAAACTTTAAACTAATTGGAATGTTTGTATGATTGTATTGAAATGACTTTCTTGTAAAGTGCCTTGAGATGACATTTGTTGTGAATCGGTGCTATATAAATAAACTGAACTGAAAAACTGAATTGAACTATTGTCACATCTGGCCAGAATTGAATTCACTTCAATTCAATTCAGGATGGTGCCATTGTTTTGGTTTCTAGACCATAGAGATATGCTTCCAATAAATGTGAAGTGACAAATTCTATAAAACATTAATAGAATTAATTAATGAAACCATCCGGGCCTGTACACTTGTTACTCTTAAGGGATAAGATAACTTTTTTTATTTCCCCTTCTCGGATTGGCTCATCTAATTGTTTTGCTTTGTATCAGATAATTCAGAAACATTTATAATTTGTAAGGTTCAGAAAAGGTATCAGTGTCTCGATATTAAAATCTTATAAAACTCTGAAAATGCTTCAGCTATTTCTTTTGGTTTTAGGATGGATTTATCGCCTGATTTTAAGCTTTTGAGCTACATTTGAGGACTGTTGTTTATTAAGTCTAAAGGCCAAAAGTCTGCTAGCTCTATTTCCATTTTTATAATACCACTGTTTGGCAAAACAAAGGTTAGCCTCAATTTTTTCTGATAGTAAATCTTGAACCTCTCTGCGGGTTGTATTTAAATCATTCAGAATCCTGGCTTCCCTACCCTTTTTATGTTCATGTTCCAGGTCTCTGATTCTATCCTCTAAGTCCTTCTGTTTGGCTACCTTTGTCGGTTTTTTGTTGTTGTTGTGTAGGACCGTGGTTCTCAACCTTTTTGGGGTCCTGGACCCCCTGCATATTTTTTTATCAACTCTGAGGACCCCCACCCTTCATCTCAGTCACAGAAACAACAGAAACTGCCTTTTAAATTGCATTGTGGCATTTATACACTTTTTGAGGCAAATATGAGCTTTCAGTTATAATTTCCGGAACAAAAAACATACAGTCGTGGCCAAAAGTTTTGAGAATTACATAAATATTGGAAATTGGAAAAGTTGCTGCTTAAGTTTTTATAATAGCAATTTGCATATACTCCAGAATGTTATGAACAGTGATCAGATGAATTGCATAGCCCTTCTTTGCCATGAAAATTCCACTGCATTTCATTGCTGTCATTAAAGGACCTGCTGAGATCATTTCAGTAATTGTTTTGTTCACAGGTATATATGTTACTCACATTTAGAGAATGTTGACGAGCACAAGGCTGGAGATCATTGTGTCAGGCTGATTGGGTTAGAATGGCAGACTTGACATGTTAAAAGGAGGGTGATGCTTGAAATCATTGTTCCTCCATTGTTAACCATGGTGACCTACAAAGAATCGTGTGCAGCCATCATTGCGTTGCATAAGAATGGCTTCACAGGCAAGGATATTGTGGCTACTAAAATTGCACCTAAATCAACAATTTATAGGATTATCAAGAAGTTCAAGGAAAGAGGTTCAATTCTTGATAAGAAGGCTTTCAGGGCGTCCAAGAAAGTCCAGCAAGCGCCAGGATCGTCTCCTAAAGAGGATTCAGCTGCGGGATCGGAGTGCCACCACTGCAGAGCTTGTTCAGGAATGGCAGGTGTGAGCGCATCTGCACGCACAGTGAGGCGAAGACTTTTGGAAGATGGCCTGGTGTCAAGAAGGGCAGCAAAGAAGCCACTTCTCTTCAAAAAAAACATCAGGGACAGATTGATCTTCTGCAGAAAGTATGGTGAATGGACTGCTCCGGACTGGGGCAAAGTCATATTCTCCAATGGAGCCTCTTTCCGATTGTTTGGGGCATCTGGAAAAGGGCTTGTCCGGAGAAGAAAAGGTGAGCACTACCATCAGTCCTGTGTCATGCCAACAGTAAAGCATCCTGAGACCATTCATGTGTGGGGTTGCTTCTCATCCAAGGGAGTGGGCTCACTTACAATTTTTCCCCAAAACACAGCCATGAATAAAGAATGGTACCAAAACACCCTCCAACAGCAACTTCTTCCAACAATCCAACAACAGTTTGGTGAAGAACAAAGCATTTTCCAGCACGATGGAGCACCGTGCCATTAGGCAAAAGTGATAACTAAGTGGCTCGGGGACCAAAACGTTGACATTTTGGGTCCATGGCCTGGAAACTCCCCAGATCTTAATCCCATTGAGAACTTGTGGTCAATCCTCAAGAAGCGGGTGGACAAACAAAAACCCTCTAATTCTGACAAACTCAGAGAAGTGATTATGAAAGAATGGGTTGCTATCAGTCAGGATTTGGCCCAGAAGTTGATTGAGATCATGCCCAGTCGAATTGCAGAGGTCCTGAAAAAGAAGGGCCAACACTGCAAATACTGACTCTTTGAATAAATATCATGTAATTGTCAAAAAAAGGCTTTGAAACGTATAAAGTGCTTGTAAATATATTTCAGTACATCACAGAAACAACTGAACCAAAGATCCAAAAGTAGTTTTGCAGCAAACTTTGTGAAAACTAATATTTGAGTCATTCTCAAAACTTTTGGCCACGACTGTACATTAGCTATCAGAAACATGTATGTAACAAAACAGAATTTTCATTTCTATTTTTATGTCTCTTGAATGTGGTGTGTAAGTGTTAGTGAGGCACTTACACTTGTTTCTGAGTTTCATGAGTTTCTGTAACCTGGGTTGTATAGTGGCAACAGCTGTAATGATAAAGAAAAAGAAGGTCATGTCACCTTCTGTAGTTTAGGTAGATAAAGGTCTCTGTCATATTTGAGTAAAATAACAATCTATTTCTATAAATGTCAGAGGATCTTATAATATATATATATATATATATATATATATATATATATATATTCTATTATCACGGACCCATGGACCCCTTGCAAATACACCACTGACCACTAGGGGTTTGCGGACTCCCGGTTGAGAAGCACTGGTGTAGGCCTCTTAAATAGGCCTTTGCACAATCCCACAACATGATAGGTGGTGTTTAAGGAGTGTTGTTTGTGTCTAAATAACTCTTAAATTTTGCTTTAACAAAAGCAATTAAATCCTTGTTATTAAGGAGAGAGGCAATAAGTATTGCTTAAAAGATGGTGTCAAGCCTATATCCCACTGGCGAGCAACAGGTGCATAATCAGAGATTGTGATGGGCAATATTATGATATCTTCAATTCTGTGTAGTTTGGCTTTAGCAGTAAAAAAGTAATCTATTCGTAAGTAAGATGCATTTCGGTTTAAATAAAAAGTAAAATTTCTCTCATTTGGGATTTTGGATCGCCACACATCCACTAATCCAGCTTCTACAGATAGATTTTTAAGCATTTTACCCATCTAAGATATTTTACCCATCTTAGATATGGCGTTTTGAAAAGCTGGTTGTCTATCTAAGTTTGACATTAAGCAGTTAAAATCCCCCCTGCCCATAATGAGAAGGCCGGAGTTGTGCCTTTCAATTATATTGAAAACTGACTTAATAAACCCCGGCACATTTTCATTAGGAGCGCATACATTTATAAAGGATACTGCTGTTCCATTGATTATCCCATTTACCAATAAAAATCTACCCTCCCTGTGTTAATGCACTAATGTTTCAGTAAAGTTAATTTGCCTATGTATTAATATTGCAACGCCCCTTTTCCTGCCAGAACAATGTGACGAGTAGTAAACTCTATCAGCTCAAGACTTGTTTAATTTCTTATGTTCAGCATCTGATTGGTGTGTTTCCTGTAAAAGGGCCACTTGACACTTTGATTATCTGAGTTGCAGTAATACTTTCTTTCTTTTGATTGGACTATGCAGACCCTTCACATTATAACTTGTTACAGTTAATGTACTCATGACTAATTTAAAAAAGTATAGTAATGTTAACTTGTGTTGGAGGCAGAGACGACCAGCTGAAAGATAGCATCAATCATTTGAGTGAAGTGAATGCTGAAAACTGCAATAATGAAATAAAATGAAAATACTAATGCTCTGCTCTGCAATATTTCTAAATGTAGCAAAACTGAGATACAAATTCGCTGTTTTTTTTAGATGTAGTTAGATCCTTGAGGGACAGAAGGATCAGAACGCAAATACCACAATGATTATTAAAAGTGTGTATTGGTAACACAGCGCAAAGTAGTGGGTATAAGTCCCTAGCCACTATATTAAGCAACAACAAACAAAACCAAAGAGAATTGGCGGTATATGAAAACAGTGAAAAAGAGGAAAAATTAAGGAAAAGAAAGTGTAGGAGTTCAGGCCCTGCGAGGAATACATAAAGTAAGTACTTGAACAACATATAAAACAGAAGTATAACTTTGTGACCTTTGGATCACTGCTTACAACATCCATCCATCCATTTTCTTCCGCTTATCTGGGGTCAGGTCGCGGGGGCAGTAGCCTAAGCAAAGAGGCCCAGACTTCCCTCTCCCCAGCCACTTGTTCCAGCTCCTCAGGAGGAATCCCAAGGCGCTCCCAGGCCAGCCGAGAAACATAGTCCCTCCAGCGTGTCCTGGGTCTTCCCCTGGGCCTCCTCCCGGTGGGACGTGCCTGAAACACCTCACCAGGGAGGCGTCCAGGAGGCATCCTGACCAAATGCCCGAGCCACCTCAACTGACTCCTCTCGATGTGGAGGAGCAGCGGCTCTCCTCTGAGCCCCCTCCGGATGACTGAGCTTCTCACCCTATCTCTAAGTGAAAGCCCAGACACTCTACGAAGGAAACTCATTTCAGCCACTTGTGTCCGTGATCTCATTCTTTTGGTCACTTCCCAGAGTTTGTGACCATAGAGGAGAGTAGGAACGTAGATCAACCGGTAAATCAAGAGCTTCGCCTTTCAGCTTAGCTCTCTCTTCACCACGACAGACCGGTACAGCGCCCGCATAACTGCAGATGCCCTACCAATCCGTCTATCAATTTCCTGCTCCATTTTTCCCTCATTCGTGAACAAGACCCCCAGATACTTAAACTCCTCCACTTGGGGAAGGACCTCGTCCTTACAACAGCGTGTATGCAAAACAGGATGAAACTGTGGTGGGTCATCAGCCCTCTGTGTTCTGAGTAAAAAGGAACTTGCAGAAACCTAAAGGTGAAACTGTTGGTTATTTTGAATTTTGGACCAGGTTGACATGCAAAGATATTGAGTCCAGTTAAACAAACAAACAAAGCCAACACAACTTCAGTTCTGGAATACAGCCCCTGCCGGTTTATTAGTTTACATATCTTCTCTGAGCAGGACAAAGCATTGATGACATAATCGAATACCCCAGCAAGACTCTCCGGCAAGCCCCAGACTAGACTCGCTCTTCTATTATTAACACACAGATTTTATACCTAGTTCATGCGTCAAATTGGGGCCAGTGTGGTCTAACATAATCCAGATGCTTCCTTTCGATAACTCGCTCTCAGAGAACATATTCTGCAAGCCAAGTTAATAATTTATCGTGTCAGAGTGACCCAAGCCTTCCTTCTCTGAATATACACACAAATTCCTTCACGTAGTATTTTTGATAAGAACATTTTGGACATTCAATATTTACCAAAACATTCCCCCCTATGGTGCTCTCTAAGGGCACCAAAAAGCTAATTAGACTAATTAACAACCTTTAAATGTGAGTAACATATATACCTGTGAATGATGAATGAAAAACAAGAAAGGGTGGGGATATACTAACACCTATATGAGCTTACATGTAACCTGGATAACTATTGAAATAAACAGTCAATCCTATGCCAGTGGTGATTCGTTGTGTAGGGTCGAAAAACATGTCGGCGGTTCTTGAACATTAGAAAATTACTCTACAGCTCCCTGGGCGACTACCTTATTTCTGACAATGTTTCGGTACACCGAATCATCTTAACCGACATGAGGAATCGTCTTAACTCAAAATGTGAGTAAATGCAAACATGGATAAATTCAAAATACAATGAAATTACATACATCTTGACTAACACCTTA
Source organism: Valencia hispanica (assembly GCA_963556495.2). Classification (NCBI taxonomy): domain Eukaryota; kingdom Metazoa; phylum Chordata; class Actinopteri; order Cyprinodontiformes; family Valenciidae; genus Valencia; species Valencia hispanica. Next base: position 10,635,471 of record OY747703.1, read on the forward strand.
AACATACACTACATGTAGTATATAGGAATGTTAAAATGTCACTATTGTCCATAGAAAATGTGATTATGAAAATGTTTCAATGCCCCGATTGTCCCCAAAAATGTACTTAACAAGATTGTTGAAATGTCTCGATTGTTCATGAAAATGAAAAATAGACGTGTGAAGTAGATGAAGTAGGTTAAGCAAAGAACAAAATGAAGATTCTTTGTGTGGGTTCCATTGAGGGCTGATGGGGTCCTGGAGGTGAACTTATTTATTCAAAAGACACTTTATTACTTGAGCTGGCTCCACTAAAGAGTCCTTGGCTTGGATATTCAGATGCTTAGGAGGTGGGGAGGACAGTTCACTGTGGTCCTCTCCATCTGGACCAACTGGGATGCAACAGCCAAGTTCATCTGAGAAGTCAGTGTCCTTATCCATATCCGCCTTACGATGGGTATGATGCAACATGCCTTTAAGAAAATTACAATTAGTACTATGGTTGCACTAAATGGCACCTTAATTAGCATTGGTTTCCAATCTCCTAAATTTAGATCTAACCACCCCCCAGACCAGTCATTCTTTCCAGCATTCGTACTAAGTTCTTCTCTAAGGATTTTAAACTTAGACATTGCTGCAGAGAAAGTTCCATCAGGCGAAGTATTGCTTAGAATATATGTGCAGCACTGATCACCAAAAATCTGGCAAACTCCTCCTTGGTCTGCCATGATCCAATCTATTGCCTGCCGATTTTTCAATGCCATCCTACTAGTTTCATGCAACTGCTGGCCTAACAGTCCAAGAACATCACTAGTATAATTGAGAATTCGCTGTTGATTATAGTAAATGTAATTAATCCATTCCACATTTTTATTAATTGCTATCTGAGGTATTATGGACTCAAATCCTGCTTTAACTTCATGTCTTGCCTTAAATTAATTTGGAATTCCTCTAGGTTGTACTATTATGTCAAGAAAAACAGTCTGATCAGGTACATATTCTCGTTTTGCTATAGGGTTGTTATTCACTTGATCAAGGTTAATTATTTTATTAACAACTTCATGTAGCATTGTTACAGGCATTTTCAATCTTACCATAGTACACAAACCTATCCACAGTGGTGGCAAAATGTTCAAATGTCATCTCCACACATAAAATAACTGTCTGCTATTGCCCAAGTTTGTTCACTCAAAAAGTATAAAGGAGGAATTGTCAAAGTCATGTTATCACGTCTGGCTAAATGGTTCAGGGTTTTCATACCAAACTGGTGTAGTAATAAAAATAGGTGTCATGTTGGCATGTGGAAACCAAGATAGAACCCAAGTTACCTTACATTTTACTGTTGTGTTTCCCACCAAAGTTCCTTCGCTTTCTGTAAAACTTCCACTAGCAAAGCATTCATATTCGGCTTCATAATCTACTTTGTAAATTGTTGGCAAACCATTTTGTGTTGTTGAAATGTTAAACTCTGCACATTTTTCCTCAATTTTATAACCTCTATACTTATCTAAGTAATTATGAATTCTTCTTGATCCATAAATAGCCCTTGTCCATTGCAAAGGGTTCGGAGCTGGAGCTGGGGCTGGTGCTGGGGCTGGTGCTGGGGCTGGTGCTGGAGCCAGAGCTTTCACAAAACCTCCTTTGTTTTCCATAACAAGGAGCCAACTTGGAGCAACCGTGATCTACGGCGTTGCGTCATCGAAGCATCACTTTGGAAATCACGCGGGAAGCCGCTCGCCGAAAATAAAGCAGACGCAGAAGAAGAAAACCATAACAACAAAGATGGATGACCTCGTCTGGTTGCAGATGCTAATCGTCACCTTACAAGCATTTGTTGCGATACAGCGGCAAAAGGCATCACTGTTGCAGTTACTGTCGACAAGGCAACGTCGTAATAGGCAACATAGTCTTGATGCTATCCATGTTTTCAACAACAACAAAAAAACATTCAGAGCAGTCTGGATTTAAATATGGCGGTCCTCTATTGTGAAGGCTGTAAATCCCTCCCACTTCCCCCTTGACGTAGTAAGTGCTTGGATAGCTCCGCTTTGGCCCCACACAAGAGTGGTGCCAGAGTAGCACCCTTTTCTGGCTCTCGGAGCTGGTGCTCGCGGGAATCGAAAACGAAAACACCGGAGCTTAGTCAGCACGGGAGCTCCAGCTCCGCTTCAGTGGAAAAGGGCTAAAGGTAATCTGCATTTAATTCCACACATGGAAAATCTAAAAAATAATGGTACTCCAGTTGCATTATTAAAATCTCCTATTTTACAGGCTTGTTTCTGTACTGAGGCACACTCTTCAAAAGTATATTTTTCTGGAACTACAATTGGAACTACTCCTGGTGCTTCCGAGCACATAATACACAATTAAAGGTAATTTCCTTCGTTGTGTACCATGCCCATAGATACCAGCTATTCTGATTAGCTTTTGACCAAAGTACATCTTCTACCTGCCTGGGCCTTCTTGCTCTCGGGACTGCTACATTTTGTGGTTTGACTCAAATTGGTCTGTAACTAAGATTGTTTATATTTTGATATTGTGACCCATTAATTGTATCCAGTCCCCCCTGACGACGGTCAGAACTGACCTCGTCACCCACATTTAAGGGGACCTGTTCTTTAACTGGTGTAACAGTTCTAGGTGTGGTTCCTTGTGTTACAGGTTGGCTGTTGGTAGTAACTGGTGGTGGGCTAGGAGTAGCCACTATTGGTACTCCTGGAGTAGTTACTAAACCACTATTCGGTGTTGGCACAGGTGTGGTTAATAATACTGTGGGGATGGGAATTGGAGTGGGATCTGTTATAGGACCCCATTCCACTTTAAGGCCAACGTCAATCTTCGGTAGATGTTTAGCATGTTCAGTTTCATTAACAGTGTCAGTTTGTCTACGTGAACGCAACCTATGTGAGATTTTACTGAATACTGGTGTGGTGCGGCATGGTTGCGTCATACTTAACTTTTTTGAGGCGGAATCTTCCTTCCGTCTGCTGCCTTTGCAAACGCTCTGGACTGGAGTGCACCAGCTGGTCCTAACTTAAGCCAGTCCTAAGCCCTACGCCAGACTTAGCTAAGTCAGACGTAATAACTGGAGTTAGAACCGAGTGCACCAAGTCAGACTACGACCAGTCGCAGCTGCACCTGGTCGTATCGTGCGCGCTCACGAGGATACAAGCGTCGCTGTGCTCGTTGCCTAGCAACGCATCAACCCAAAGCGCAGCAAGGATGGAAGAGGGAGGCACTTTTCTTCAGAAAAAGAGAAAAGTAAATTTTACCGATGATGAAATTAGGAAACTTTTACAACTATACGCGGAGCACAAAGATGTGTTGACTACCAAATTTTAATAACACGAATACAAACAAACAAAAGAGCGCAGCTTGGAAGATTATCACGGCTGCCATAAATAACGAGTGTAACGGCGGAGTGCGTACAGTTGAAGAGGTGAGAAAAAAATTGAAAGATCTCTTATCAAGAGCAAAAAAAAGACCAGTCTGCTCCTAAAAATCCCCAGACTGGCGGAGGTCCTCTTCCAAAAGCTTCGCCATACAGCATTATAGATATTATATTATAGATATTTTTGGAGAGGATTCACCTGCTTTTGTCGGCCTTAATGGTGTAGACAGTTCAGCACCCGCGTCATCTGATAAAGAGAACTGGGAGGATGAGAGCTGCGCTGAGGAAAGGACAGACTTTACAGCCACCACTGGTAGGTCATTCATAAAGATGCCCTAAATAATCCTTAGACTTATGTTTTATTAACAATATTAAAATATTGTAGATTCAAATGAGAGACAGGAGGAGGAAAGCCCAACACCAGTGATGAAGGAGGAGCTCCCAAAAAGGCGGTGTTCTTCTCAGAAACGAAAAAGAGACCAGGATGAGCTTCAGAGAATCCTTCTGGAAAAAGAGATCTATAGAGTGGAGGTGGAAACATCAAAGTTAAAGACTGAACAGGAAAAGCTGGAGCTTGAAAAAGAAAAGATAAAATTAAAAATTAAACTCCTCTAACGTCAAACAAGGGACAGTTACAGTGTGTCGGAACAAGACAACCTCTCATTTACGATTTTGTAAATTATGTATAAATACTATTTAGCTCTATTTAGCCTATAATACATGTTAATTTGAGGTCATTTTTATGCATTTTGTTTCAAATCAACTTTTGACAATTATTTAATGTTAATGTTTATTATATTTAATGACACATTTATTGTTATTCGTTTACTTATTTTTTATTTTTAATATATGTACTTAATCATTTACAAATAAATGTAATACAACAGTTTCTTCTCAATTTTATGATTATATAGCCATTTAACAATTTACACGGTTTGAAATCTTTTCTCTGCCGTGCGCTTTGAACCTTGTTAAAAGCATCACTTCCTCAGCCAGAGAATGTTATAGGTTGTTGATGATGTGATTGCGGCCACTAATATCTTCGGGGATTCTGGCCACAAGGTTTTCCTCCTCTTCTTCAAGAACCACATCTTCTTGTCTCGGGAGGGGAAGTCGTTTTGACACACAAATGTTGTGCAGTACCACAGTGGCAGCAATAATTATGCAAACACGCTCGGGGTGCATGCGTAGTTTGCTGTGGAGGCAGTGGAACCCAAAAAACAAAACCAAAATTATGTTAGCTACTACTAATACTAATAATACTCATTAAAATAATAATAATAATAATAATAACTTGCCTACGTTTGAGCACACCGATGCAGCGCTCAATGAGGTTGCGGGTCGTGGTATGCTTCCTATTGTAGGTGCGCTCCTGTGCTGTTCTTTGTGCAATGACAGGAGTCATGAGCCATCTCTTTAGTGGGTACCCACTGTCACCAAGGAGAATGCCATTTACTCGTCCTGCCTCAAACTCTCAATGAAGAGCACTCTCTCTTAAGATGCGTGCATCATGTGTTGACCCAGGCCATTTAGCGACTAGGTTGTATATGGTCATGTCAGGGTTTCAGACAATCTGGACATTGACTGAATGAAAGCCTTTTCTATTTACATATAAATATTCATGCTCAGAAGGAGCTTGAATGCCGACATGGGTGCCATCAATACACCCAATTACGCCAGGCAGCCCTGATTGAAAATAAAAGTCTTGTTTAATTTTCATCGCTTCTTCCTGTGTGGGCAAACGAATGTAACGGCCCATACAGCGCTGGAGAGACAAAGAAACTCTTCTTATTGCCCTGCAAGCCGTTGGCCGATGGACGCTTATCATGTCCCCCATTGTATTCTGAAATGCCCCGTTTGCATAAAATCTCAGCGCAATCAGTACCTGCAGGCTTGGGGACAGCGCCCCGTTTCTCTCAGAGGAGTGCCGCAGCAGTGGGGAGAGCTCATCAATTATTTCAAAAAGGGTTTGCCTATCAAATCGAAATCTTTCAAGCAACTGATTGTCCGAAAACATATCTAGTGGGTTTGTACGATCCCGTAAAACACGCTCTCTTCTAAACATTCTTTCCTGCCCAAGTCTGTAAATTAGACGCCTCGCTGCCATTGTTTAAAAGGTCTAGTAATGCCTTTAACAACGGCTGTAGTGATGATGGGAAATGATTATTGTCATGGATACTAGTCAGAACTTCCAATTTACGCCTGGTCCATGCTAGGCGTAAAAGTTACACCTGGGTGTAGCTTCTAAAGGGCTTACGCCTGAGTGGTGCACTCGTCCAAACAATGAGATGGGCGTAAATTTAAAATCTACGTCGGACTTAAGGTTACACCAGGGCGTACGACCAGCTGGTGCACTCCACTCCTGGGTGACTGGACGTTGCTTCCCACACCTCTTAGGTCCATCTTTACCTCTTCCAGGACCAGTCCCTTCAGTATCAGCATTCCTGCCATCACCCAACACAGAACAGTTATCAGACTCACGATCTTTCTCATTGTCCTTGACGTTTTTTGTCTTATTTTGTTGACTGGCACTCTCCTTAGTTGCTTCTCTGACTTTCGTGTAGTGGCTCAGATGGTACCATGTCGAGCTGCCCTCAATTTGAACAGCTGTTGGTGTTGCTTGAGCCACAACAAGCGGACCCTCACGCCTGGGTTCGTGCCATTTCCTCCGGAAGACCTTAACGTACACTTGGTCTCCAGGGTCCACTGGACCTTCGTTATCCCTGTTAGCAGCAACTTCCTTCTCCTTCTCCTGCAGATAAATTGCTTTGTGGATACTAGTTAGTTGCCTGACATAACTTTTTAGTTCCTGTTCCGCTTGCTCAAGCGGGGGGGCCTTATGGAGTCCCCTGAGATGCGGGGCTGGCATAGCCCTGCCTGTTAGGGCTTCGTGCGGACACAAATGTGTTGATCTGTGTGTTTGCATCCGGTAAGAAAGCAAAGTGAGTGGGAAAGCATCCACCCAGTTTAGTTTGGCACATGCACATATTTTGTTAATCTTTGATTTCAAAGTTCCATTCACAAGTTCAACAATTCCCTGACTCTGAGGATGGTAGACAGATCCTAGTCTCTCCTTGATTCTCAACTGTTGTCAAATGCCTTTGAAAACTTTGTGAAAGAATGGTGGACCATTGTCAGAAGAGATTTCTGACGGTATTCCGAAACGAGTTACAACTTCACGAACCAGAAACTTCACTACAGTCTCTGCACTCAAATCTTTAGATGGAATAGCTTCCACCCATCGGCTGAATCTGTAGTACGACCAACATGTATCGTATGACCAACTGTTTTTGGCTGTGGAGCTTTGCTGACTCCTTCCACATGTCCTGGTGAAATGGAGACAGAACCATGGGAGACCACTCTCCCCAGGTACTCTACATGTGGTTGACAGTATTGGAGTTTTGCTTGAGAGGCCTTATGGCCTCCTTCAGCCAATCTGGTAAGAACTTTAAATGAGTCTTGGTGGCAACTTTCAATGGTTTTTTGAAATTAGTATGCCATCAACATACTGTATTAAGGTACCCTCGATGTCAATCCCTTCAAGATCCTGTTTAAGGATTTGGTTAAACACGTGAGGGCTGTGTTTAAATCCCTGTGGGAGTCTTGTTTATGTGTATTGCTTTCCTCTGTACCTAAAAGCAAAAAGGTACTGGGAGGCTTCTGCCAAAGGAATACTAAAAAATGCAGAACACAGATCTATAACAGTGAAAGATTTGGCATCAGGAGGTAAATTTGTGAGTAATGTATGCGGATTTGGGACTTCTGCAGGCCAATCCTCGATTATGTTATTGATAGTTCTTAAGTCATACACCAAACAATACTTGGTCTTATCTGCTTTTAAGACTGGAAAGATGAGCGTTTTAAAAACACTATTTGTTTCTTTCAAGACTCCTGCTTTTTGTAGGCCATAAATTGTTGCACTCACTTCTTGTTCTGCTTCTGGTTTCATTGGGTATTGGGGACGATTAGGTAGTCTGACATTTTGTTTTAGGTGTATTTCAACTGGACTGGCTGATTGTACCAGACCTACATCTGTGTCTTGTTTTGACCAAAGCTGCTCTGGGACATGGTCTAACATATCCTTTTTCAACGTGTCCTGGCGGGTTTTGGATTCTCCAAACTGTTGTTTTTCCTGTTTCTTTGGGATCGACACTACTTGTGGTTTAGAAAGTGTAGAAGTTTTGCAAATGATTTTGATCATAGCTGAATCTTTAGTCGTAAAAATTAGAGGATTATCTGTTGTTTGTCATGGAGCCTGGTTTGCTGTTAACATCATTGGCCCCAAAGCTTTGGATTCAAAGCCTTCATTAACCAACAGAGTTACGTGTGGTGCAGATTCTGGTACGTTGTACTATCTCTAAATGAATGGGTTTGTCTTCACATTTATAGCTGCACCTATCACTATGTACTCTGTTAGTACATAAGTTCAATTTGTGAGTCTTTTGTTGCTTTATCCCATTCCTCTTCAAAGATTTTGTTGCATGATGGGTCAAAGAACATTGTGCAATGAGGATCACTAAATGGTTTGGTTGAATTTGGAATTTGTGTTTAAACATTTTGCCACTTTTCAAAAACTTCTGTTATTGACTTAGAGATGTCACCAAGCCAATAAACTTTTGCCTGCTCGGTGTTGGTATGCATTTGGAAGTCTACGCCTGAGCTGTCGATATAAATTCCTTGTGGTGAACACCAAATTTTTGCATTTAATTGACATAACGCATTCCTTCCCAAAAGGTTTATTGGTGTCTAATTCGAAACTAGAATTGGAATTTTGATTTCACTGTTGTCGACACTTAATTTGACTGGAGCTGTTACTGGATTTAATTGCTTTAAACCAGAGAATCCTACTGTCTTAATGAGTTTATCTGACATGGGGTGGTTTTTGGCGAAACTGGCGTTTACGCATGTGTAACTAGCTCCAGTGTCGACCAACATTTTGATCGGTTTATCTTCCAATTTTACTTCAATAATTGGTTCAACTTCTGCATTTAAAGTAACTTGGAACTCCCCTGTAGGATTCTCTAGGCACCCCTAGTATCCATGGTTTTCTCCCCAAGTGTTAACTGGACCTCTAAAATCTCCTCTACCCCTCCCGCGCCCCGCCCATTCCACTCGGACTTTGGAGGTGCACTCCAGCAATTTCGAGCAAAGTGACCTTGGCCGCCACACATCCAACAGATGTCTGTAGGACGAGCACCTCTCTGCTCTCCACTCCATGTTCTGCGGTTGTACGGTCGCCTTGGCCCACCTTGCTGGTGACCTGGTTGATTCGGGAACACATTAATCACAGGAGGAGGGGGAGGTTGGGCTGTCACAAACATCTGTGACGTCTGTCCCCCAGCCTCTGAAACAATTTGTGATGTCACAGCAGTTTCTGTTTGCATTGCAGGCGCTTGCGTTTTTGCTTTAGCCTTATCTTGTAACTCCGCGATGTGGAGCTGGGTCAGCTTGCGTTGAGCATTTCTTTCATTTTCTTGAACCTTTAACTGTTTTTTTTTAAACTGTGTTTCCCTACAGCTTGGACAACATGATCACTGAACTTTGCGTGAGACATTGAGTGTAGTCCCACGACTCCTTCCAGTTGCTCTCTGGCTCTGTCTGGGAGGGCAGTCACCAAGGCTGATTGAAACAAGGTTGTCATTACAGGATTGGTGTTTGGGTCCATTTCAGTCTCTTCACGCCGTCTTTTGAGCTGACGCTCGACATAAGCGGACGGATTTTCCCCTTCCAGTATTGCTTCACCTTTTAAAGCAGATGGGTCAATTTGGGTGGAGTATTGTTTTCTCAGCATTTCCCACACCTGGTTTCTGTATGGATTAAAGGCCACACCGTTGTTCTCTGGATCCAACATCCAACAGTGTCCACCATCGGTCAGCATTGCGTCCATGGCAGCTGTCCCAAGCATTTTTGCCCAAACTGATTTTATGTCCCCCAGGGCTAGCATCAACCCTGTAGTTTCGTTTTCGAATGCTTTTATCTACCCCCCCCTCCCCATGGATCGAGGGCAGCCGCGAGATGAGTCCCTGCGGCACGTATTCGATTCGATTGCCTTTTACCAAAATTGGGTACATAGCCCCTTCATCATACCTTTGAGGCTTTTTAATGCCTTCTCTGTCTCCCAAATCATGATGTGTATTAACCCTTGTATTTACCACACCCTCTGCTGTATTTCCATCGGTTTCCTGTGTTACCGATGCACATGCATTTAATCTGTCAGGTGAATGAGCATTTGGTCGGTATTTGAGGTTAAAATCTTTTTGTTTTGGTTTTGTCATTGTTCTGATGAGATTGTGGATTCTCTATAAAAGTTTTTACATGTTCGTCTATCTCCTGTTCCAGCTCAGGGATAATGGCTCATTTCAATTCTCGATTAGGGTTTGCATCTTTGCTTTGCAATGTTTTCCAGAAGGGTTCTTTTTCAATCTCTGATTTCGGGTTCTTTAAACCAGTTTAGCAGTCTCTGATTTGGGACCGTTTGATGCCTGTGCTGGAATAAGCAGGTGGCTTTAGATGTTCTGGGGAAGCAACTTCGTTTCCTTTCCCGCCTGCTTCTGAATGATTAGTCCTGCTCAATCTCAAAAGTGGCTCATTGACGTTCAGGCTTCGTTCTTTGTCCATCTCAAAAATTAGCATCGATCTGGATCTTGCCTTCCAGAACTGGATAAATGCCTTGTTGCATCTCTGCTTTTAAAGGTTGCTGTGTTTTGATTTGCTTAATCTCATTCTGTTCTTCTGCCAAGCTTGAAATCATTGCTTTGAAGTTTTGTCTGAATTTATTCCCTTCATTTTTAAATAACTGTAGGATCTGTAACTCTTTTTCTCTTTTTTCAGTTAGCTTTTTGGTTCTTTGATTTGCCTTATAATCAAGATTCCTTTGTTCCATAAACTCATTTACCAAAAGGTTAAAGGTCCCACTTTGTGGCCAAGGATGCCCTAAGTTTTTTGTTCGCTTGTGCCATTCATGAGAAAGTTTCTCAATTCCTTTTGCCAATTCTGGGGTTTTAATGCTTAAAATTGCTACTGGGATGGCAGACATTTTAAAGTTTGTTATAATTGTATTTCAGTCTCGAAATGAATTGACATTAATCAGAAAAAGCCTATTGTATTGGTGTTTAAATTCTCAAACCAGCATTTAAAGGGTTATTGCTCCAAGCTTCCTAATCTGTTTGGGAGGGGAACGAGCAGTGGGCAGTAAATGGGCAGTGTCTGGGCGGTAACTGGGGAGGAGATTGGGAGGTCTTGTGGGAGGTCACTGAGAAGTTGGTTGTCACTTCTCTCTTCAGTTCACTTCCTGCTCTCAGACAGTATGTAGCTCTCTTTGGCCAACGGCTATTTGTAACGCACTCAAAAGAACTCAGCGTTCTGAAAATCTTTCAACTCGCAAACCGACAAGATTCAGTAGCCACACCCGTTTCTCACAGTTCTCAGCTCTCCGGTAAGTAATGAAACAAGTTTTAACCACTTAGTCAGCGTAACACTCTTACAGCTTGCCTTCTTCTTTTTTTTCTAACAACCTTCTCATTTTATACACTCAAAAACACCACATAACTCACATAACTTTTATGCATGTGTGAGGGAGAGACTGAAAGAGAGATAACATTGGAATTTCAACAGAGGGAGAAAAGTTAACATTTATCTCTGCATTCAAAACAGGATGAGGCCATTTCCTCAGAGGGGAAACTTTGTCTGTCAAAAGTCCTGTCTTTCAGTCCGTTTTTTTAGGAACAGCATTCAACAAGCAGAATCACATGAAAGCACATACAGCATTATTATGTTATGTCTTCACAGAGCAAATATTAATCACCACTAATACAGAATTCGTTAGTCTTTTATGTCAAGTTTTTTTCTAGATTCACAATAAATATTTCACTTTAACTCCTTTTTAGTCTGTTTTTCTTTTGTCAATTATCAATTGTTTTAATACTGCAGTAATATTTCTCTGTCCACTTTTAGATTTTTATAAATTAGTGAGCGCACTCTTTAAGATTCTCAGTGACTTAAAAGTCAGAGCCTCTTCTGGAACATGTTTCCAGGTATTCAAAATTGCTCTAGCATTCTCTTTAAAGCCAGGTACTGTCCAGCGACTATGCCGGGGATACTAAGACATTCTGGCAAGCTGCCAGGTTCCATCTTTGGTAAAAAGCCGGTAACCTCCAGATCTCCAGTTTTAAAGCCGGGGACCTGCTTCTGACGACAATATCAGGGAACCAAGACTTCAGCTTCTTCAAGCCAAGGGAGTTTTCAACCGGGGTCGAAACCTTCAACCGACAAGTGCCAGGAAATTACAATTTGTTTTTACTCTAACAAATAGGCTACTGTTCCTTTAATTCTCTGTTTTACTCAGTTTTTGGTTTTTACTTTTTTCATCAGTATCAAACTTTTTAACAGCTGGTTTTTGTCCAATTAGGTCTTGCTTCTGCTCAGGGGTGAACTTAATATTAATTATTGAATAACTGCCAGCTGCTCTTTGCGTGCACGCAAATTTGGCCTTAAAGCATCTACTCCAGACATGAAGCTGACATGAATAAAAACATAGGAACTTTTTTGACATCTCACAGGAAGCATCTTCATCACACTCCAACAAGAATATTGAAATTATTTTCTTAACCTTAAACGGTAGATTTGGCCGGCCTTCCCGTCAGAGTGAAAATGTCAATAATCGTCCCGAGAGACCAGTCTGCCTGGCTTGGCTCGCCACAAATGATGGTTATTTTGAATGTTGGACCAGGTTGACATGCAAAGATATTGAGTCCAGTTAAACAAACAAACAAAGCCAACACAACTTCAGTTCTGGAATACAGCCTCAGCCGGTTTATTAGTTTACATACCTTCTTTGAGCAGGACAAAGCATTGATGACATACAGTTCTGTTGTCTTCGAATACCCCAGCAAGAATCTCCGGCAAGCCCCAGACTAGACTCGCTCTTCTATTATTAAACACACTGATTTTATACCTAGTTCGTGCGTCATATTGGCGCCAGTGCGGTCTAAAATAATCCAGATGCTTCCTTTCGATAACACGTTCTCTGAGAGAACATGTTCTGCTAGACAAGTTTATAATTTATCGTGTCAGAGTGACCCAAGCCTTCCTTCTCTGAATAAACACACAAATTCCTTCACGTAGCATTTTTGATAAGAACATTTTTGATATTTATCATTTACCATAACAAAACAAGGTTCATGTGTGAGCTGTTTGACCTCCCTGTTGCTGGGGCAGATAATCGTGTTTGAGTCATGAAGTAAGATGTGGTGAAGTGTATAAATAACCATGCATGCTTGTACTTGGGGCTCTGCCTCTGACTTGTCAGTGACAGAGTCTTCAAACGCTCTATTGACTTTGAATAAATAACAAAGATCAATCTTTCTTAAGTTGTTTTATCGAAACTTTCTCATCTTGTGTGAAGGTATTAAATTCCACAACATTCATGGCATCACGAACAGGATGTGACGTGTCAGGTAGATGAGGATTCCTAGGACCACTGGTGATTTGGCTAGCCTGCTGGAACAGCCTGCAGCCCACCAAGTTTGAAGAAAGGGGGACATTTGCTCCTGGTTTTCTCAGTTCCTGGCCGCTCGCATCCTCAAAACAAAACCTCTGCTGGACACCAGGCAAGACAAGTTCATAATATTAGAAAAATTAAAACGTCAAAAAGGTTTTTTCTGTTCTGGGAGGTCCTCCTTGAGGGCCATCAGAAGAGTGTCTTGTAAGATAGACAGCAGATAAAGAAAGAGGTATCAACAATTGCTGGATGCGCTCAAGAAAAGGTCTCTAAATACTTCTTCACCATAAGACAGTAAGGCCAGCCGGAAGACGTTCTGACTGAATCATGGGGTCCGGACCCTCAAAGGAGGGATCAGGGGAGGACAACCCAGACTCAGACAGCCTATTAATGTCTCAAATAAGAAGTAAATTCTGGTATAAGTCCATAATATATCCTCAAAGATGGATGGAACATTAAGGTTTCCAAAAAGGGGGGAGTTTGGGGAAAGAACAACTGTTAAAAGTAAAGATACAGATGGGAATTTAGTTGAAAAAACACAACTAAAAATGAATGAATGAAAATGGCAGGTGGAAAAGATATGACCGAAGATGTGGCTGGGAGGATGGATAATGCCCGCCCTCCTCGAAAGAACCAACGTGCTCCCCATGCCTCATCAGACAAAGAGGAAGAAGAAGAAAGCCAGGACCTTCCTAGTGCCGGTGCTGAGGAAGGAGGCCCAAAACCCTCCTCAGGAGCCAGACAGAAGGTCAAGGAAGAACACTGCTGAACACCTCCCAGACCCTACCGATGATGGAGGAAAGTTTGCAGAGGACTTTCTCCAACCCCACAGAGAGATGAAACCGAGAGGCACTGAAATTCGCCGCATTATGGCTAAAAAGTGTGGACCCAGTGACCTGGCAGCCCTGCGCAGCATGAGGTTTGCATCACTGAATTGAAAAAACACTGCCTGCACAGCACTGATGTGCTGAACCAAAAGAACACAAAAAAGAAAGAAAAGAGAGAGTGGTTTGCATCTGGCTGCTCTGACCATGTTTTCTGGTCACAAAGATCCACAATAACTCAGCAACACAGAGGTGGAGGACGTTGCGGACGCGGCAGAGGTAGTGAAAGACGACTCTACATCACAGACCCGATGTCTGCTTCCTGTGTCAAAAGAAGGGACACTTGGCCCGCGACTGCCCTGAGAAGAAGCACAAACAAGTTGACTGACAGGGTGGGGGGTGTAGGACATCCAGTGAAGCTGCCAACTTGATTGAGAGGGAGTCCCACTGAGAAGATGAGGTTTACCCACATACACACACGCAGGCATGCACACAGGCCCGCACACACACACAAGCACACCGCTACACCCAAATGCTGTTGAAACGGGCCCTGCTTTAACTGATCCACATGCATCCACCTGCACCAACATACACTTAGCAGGGTCCCATCAACCATGTGGAACTTATGTGTTCACAGAATCCCCTGCCTTTAAACAGATGCCTACATTAAATTTGTCCATAAATGGGGAAAAGGTTACTTTGGTTGTCAACTCTGCGGCCACTCATTCTGTTTTATCGGCTAAACTGATGCAATCTAAACCTCTGTTGAGCTCTGAACGCACTTACTCTATTTCTGCATCAGGTCAAACAGTGAAATAAATTTTTTCAGAACCTCTAAAATGCGAATTAGAAGGAATATGTCTAAAACATAGTTTTCTTTTTTTCTGATTTATGCCCAATAAATTTAATGGGGAGGGATTTGATGTGCCGTTTTCACATAAATTTAATCTCTACAAGTTTTGGGGTAAGTGTAATCACTCCCACCAACGGGCCAGTTGGTTTTGGAATGACTGCACTGCAGCGTTGGCTGTGTCTGTGACAGACAAACAGAATACACTTTTTCATGTCTAGAAATCTGTACCCCACATCTCCCTAGCCAGGGTGTCCGCGGGGTCTTAAAAAGTATTAAAAGTTGATAAATCAGTTGTGGGAAAAATAAGGCCCTTAAAAAGTATTAAAAAGTCTTAATAGCGATTTTATAAAGTCTTAAATTTTGTGGGTATTCAAGCTCTGTCTAAATTGTTTGACATACAAAAGTGTCCATGAATTCATTGATTTTTTTCCTCGTGACGAATAAACAAAGATTTCATGGAGTGCTCAGCCTGCCCTCGGAGTCGCGCACATACGTGTGACGTGGCACGTCTTGCGTCAGCTAACGCTGACCTGGCGCGAAACATCTAACTCATTGACTGTATCTACAACGGGAAAAAAATGGGTAAATGTAAGTTTTCTGATTCCTGGTTATCAATGCCAGATTTCAAACTATGAGTGAAGCCTGCCGCAGAAAACAACCGAGAGGCTTACTGCTCATATTCTTAAAAAAAAGATTAGTGTAGCGTCGATGGGTGTTAACGCTGTTAAGACCCATATGAACGGGGCTGGCCACAAGGCTGCCGCTAGCTGCAGAGAGCAGCAGCAACAGCTGTCCATCGCCAGTTTCTGTGCTCCATCAGTGACGCTACCTCCAACTACGACAGCTGAATTGGTTAGCACAGCTACGACAACAGCGACCCCTGCCTCGTTCTCTGTCGACATTAAGGTGGCTATGGGCGGCACACCAACGCTGCGTGCGGAGGTTATCTGGTGTCTTAACACTGCTGTGAATCACCACTCGCTCAACTCAAACGAAGGCATTTCTGATATTTTGTGTGATAGAGAGAGGTGGTTTATCTCAAGAATAAACATTCAGGGAATTGTGCCATAATTAAACTTATTGCTGTGCCAATTCACAGGAATGTGTTGCAAAACTGAATATGAGGCAGCTTGTCTCCATCAGTATGGACGGTCTTAATGTCAATTTGAAGCTCGGAGACATTTTCCAGAAGGAGCATGCAGAGTTGTATGGAGCTCAACTGGTCAAGGTTGGAAGTTGTGAACTTCACACTGTTCACAATGCAGTGAAGACAGGCTTCAACATGTAGCAGATGGACAAGGTCCTTCGGGCTCTCCACTTCCTCTTCTACAATGTTCCTGCCAGAAGGGGAGACTTCACTGCCTTGACTGGATCCACGTTTTCCACTCCCATTCTGTGGCCACAGATGGGTTGAAAATCTCCCGGTGGCAGAGAGGGCAGTTCAAATTTGGCCAATGATTTTGAAGGTATTATGTTTGTTTACTGTTACCTACTCCGTATAACCATAAAGCACAATTTTTCTATGCACGTGTGTTTCATACAAGTGTTATGTAGCAAATATAGTTGAATGTTTTCTCAGTCTTCTAAGGCGGTTTGTGAAGAAAGAGCTCCTGAAGGACCTCACTCCCCTGTAGCTGACTAAAGTGGATGTGGGTGAGGAGGTGAACTGGGTCCCAGTTATGAATGCTGATATAGGCCTGGGTGCTGAGTCTGCCATAAGGGTAATTTTGATATATTCATTTTCTAGGATTGTATGCATGGATTTCAAACCAACCAGTTAGTGGAAAGGTAAATAAATTGATAATTTTAACATTTTATTCCACTGATAGTAATGATGATAGCAGTAACTGTTTGTTGTTTGAAATATATATATATATATATATATATATATATATATATATATATATATATATATATATATATATATATATTTCAAGTTAAATGAAAGAGTGATTTACCTTTCTTTAAAAAAAATAAGAAAAACTATAAATCTCTATACCCTATGTTTACAGTTTATGTTTTATTTGTCAGGCACTTCAGAGCAAGCCAGGAAGCAGAGTAGGGGAGTTTTCTGTGCTCGTCTTTAGGAGAGAATGTATACAGGGTCTGGTTACCATGGTTAAGAAACTGCAGAAGAGCCCTCTGAAGTTTCCAGTGGTCAGGGCCATAGCATGTTTAGATCCTGCAAACATGCACAGGGATCCAGACTGGTGTCTCACAAAGATGAAGACTACAGTCCAGAAATTCCTGCAGGATAGTCAGTTGACAGGAGATATCTCAGCAGGCAGGAACACTATAGTATAAAGAGAGTTGCAGTCCTATGACATTGGCCCTCCTTTATATTTGTTTTTATGCAACTGAATTCCATCTGTTCAAATTCTGAAAGACAGTTTTATTTTTGTGAGTTCTTCACCATTAATGTGAAATTATCTAAGCTCCCAAATGTGACCAGATAAAATAATTTTCTGAAAGATACATAACACAGCTTAAGATTGTATGTGTATGTTTAACCCAGAATGAGTTGGGCAGATTGTCCAGATGAGACACATTTTTCTGTGGTGGATTTGTCTAATGCATTTTTCTCTGTTCCAGTCCATCCTGACAGTCAGTTCTGGTTTGCCTTTGAATTTGATGTGAAACACTACACATTTAACAGGCTCTGTCAGGGTTACACCGAGAGCCCAACCATCTGCAATTAAGGAATCACTTTTCACACTTCCTTTGACTCCTGTATTTGTCCTCCTCCAATATGTGGATGACCTCCTGGTATGTAGCCCTACTGCTGAGCAGTGCAGAACTGAAACCATTGCCCTAGCCCGTCACCTACATGCTGAGGGCCACGTTCAAAAATGCAGTTTGTTTCCCCTGAAGTGACTTTCTTGGGTCACGTGCTGTGACACAATTATCAGGTTCTATCAGCACAGTGCATTGAAGCAGTTAAAAAAAAATACCTAAGCCTTGAACAAAGAAACAAATGATGTATTTTTTAGGTATGACTTCTTATTGCAGAACACTCATTCCTAACTATTCCACCATTGAAGCACCCCTTTCTGCTTTGATCCATGGAAAGGGACTGGGGGCTCAGGACATCTTTGCTTAGACAGAAAAAGCAGAATTAGCCCTTGAAAATCTGAAGCAGACTTTATGCCACCCAATTGCGCATCTGTTTTGTCTGAAGTTTGTACCCCTTGTCCTGACCCACTCACTAACCCTGACCTGGTGTTCTATGTTGGTGGTTCCTTCTCCAGATCTGACGAAGGTGTTAATCAGGTTGGATTTGATGTATGCTTTGACTCTGCTGTTCTGAAATCTGGTCCACTGCCTGCCCACTACTATGCTCAAACAGCTGAGTTGGTGGCTCTGATTGAAGCCTATAAACTAGCCGGAAGAATGTTAAAGTATTTACTGATTCACGCTATGCATTTCGAGTAGTGCATGATTTTGGAGCATTATGGAAACATCGCTTCTTTTTTAAATCGAATGGAAAATCAATTTTGAATGCTTCTCAAGAGTCTGATCTGCTAGAAGCCATACTTCTGCCTGCTGCTGTTGCTGTGGTTAAATGTTCAGGACGTACCTGCCCAGACCAAGAGCAAACCGATGCCCTAGGCGGCCGACCCACCAGGCTGACATCCACCACCCCCATTCCCTGGCCGATACTCAGCCCTTGCGGAGCAACCACTGCTGTTCAATGGCTCGGCAAGCGACTACACCCAGCGCCCCACCCACCTGACCTGCACGCCCTATACCCGGCCAGTCCACCGGCAAGTCCGACCGAACCATAGGCAACAGATATCCCACACCGGCCGACCCCCAGCAAGGACCACAGCTAGTGGGCACGGCGCCCGAGAGCCCCAAACTCCCAGGCCCAACCCAGACCCTACCCAGGCACAGCACGGCCACCAGGCCAGTAACCCATATCTGCCAGTGCAACCCCTCTAAAGCACCGCATGCAGCCATCAGGAATTACCACCCAAAGCCACCAAAGCCCAACCCCAGGTTGGGGCCATGACGTCCAGCGCCCCATCCGCCCAGTGATCCCACCCCCAGTGATCCCCCCCAGACGCCCCCAACCCCAAGAATCCCCACATCAGCAACAGTATCGCACACATCAAAACCTAGTGCCCCCCACCCCTACTAGGTGATGGAGCCGATCAAAGGAGCCCAGAGAGATTGATCACATATGAAGGCTCAAGACCAATGTGGTCCAACAAGAGATCTCGATACTGATTAATATTAAGAGCCTTTTTGTTTCTCCAGTTCAGGAGGATAGTTTTCTTAGCGATGCATATGGCAATGTGAACCATTAGAACTGACTTTGTGTCCATAGTGACATCATTTCAATTTCCTAGCAAGCAAACTGAGGGAGGAGGAGGAATGTTACATTTCAGACACTTTGATAAATCCTCACAAAATTTCTTAACAGGTGGACAGAACCAAAGCGCATGAATATAAGTATCTGGTATATTGCTTGTGCATTGTAAGCAGGTATTAGACGACATAAAACCCATCCTGAACATCCGTTGACCTGTATAGTGTACTCTATGAAGGATTTTGTATTGTATTAACTGCAAATTAGGATTCTTTGTTATTTGAAAGGTTCTTAAACATATCTGAGACCAGACGTTTCAGTCAAAGCTAACTGATAAATCCACCTCCCATTTTGAAATAGGGATGGCTATTTATTCCTCTAATGTAGATAAGGTTTTGTATATTGTAGACAGCAATTTGGGGGGGGGGTGAAATTTAAGAAAATCTATAACTCTTGCTGGGATTTGTAATTCAACTGTATCGATCCTAAATTTACCTTTTTATAATTGATTTAATTTGTTGATATTCTATGACTTTAGTTTTATTAATTTCATATTGTGTAATTAATGTATTAAATGGTATAAAGTCTGTTCCTTCAAATATACTGTATGTTCCAGGGATTCAATTCCATTACACCTCCAGTCTGGAAAACTTATCATGCATTTTATTTGCTTTTTTTTTTTTTGCCAGATGTCGGTATTATTCCAGATGGGTGTACATCTGCATGGGATTATTGTGGACTCTGTCATTTTTAGAAACTCCCACCATGCTGTCAGAGAGGAGCTGATATTTATGCTTTTAAAGCATTTATGTTGTTATATATTTGACCTTATAAATGGTAGGTCTGAAATTTTTATCTTATTGCATAGTGTCTGTTCTATGTCTATCCAGGACTCATCTAGGTAGCTATGTTTTAACCATCTTGAGATGTATTGGAGCCTATTGGCTAAGAAATAATGATGAAAGTTTGGTAGCTCTAGACCTCCTTTATCTTTGGTCTTCTGCAGTGTTTTTAAGCTGATACGTGGGGGTTTATCTTTCCAAAGAAATTTAGAGACAGAGGAATCCAGAGATCTAAACCAATCCAGTGATGGTTTGCTTGGGATCATTGAGAATAAGTAGTTGATTCTGGGCAAAACCATCATTTTTTATTAAAGCAACCCTACCCATACGTGATATGGGTAGGGATTTCCATCTAGCAAGATCATCTTCCACTTTTCTTTAAAAGTGGAATGTAGTTTAGCTTTGTTAAATCTGCCAGTCTTGGTGAGACATTGATACCTAAATAAGTCATATTCCCTGACTGCAGTTGTTTATTAATTGGATTCTGGAAAGAACAATTGATTGGAAGAACTTTAGCTTTTAACCAATTTATAGAATAATCTGAAACTTTTGAGTAAGAGTTTATCAACCCGATTACCTGAGAGAAAGAGGTTTGTGAATGCTGGAGAAAAAGAAATACATCATCTGCATCAAGACTGATTTTATGTTCTATGTTATTGCATTTTATGCCTTTATTCATTAGCATGGACCATGCTTACAAAGATTAGATTTGTTTAGATTAGAACATTAATTGACGAAAAGGTTCAAGTGATGGTGTGTCTGGAAGGATGCACTGATGGAGGCTTGAGGATTCTGTGGGGGAGCAGTCTTCAGAAGTCTGTCTTCTTTTCGAGCCTGCTCAGGACCCCCCCAGACAAACTACCTGAAAGAAACATATTAGTGCTAGGACTTGAAAGAGCGGATAAAAGAATGGAGGGATGTAAGGATTAGGATGGGAGTGGATAAAGGGATGAAGGTAGGGATGAGGAAGGTGATGAGGGGATGAAGGAGGGGATGAAGAGGAGGGGATGAAGGGATGAGGGAGGGGATGAAGGAGGAGATGAAGGTTTGAAGAGGAGGGGATGAAGGGATGAGGGGGGATGAAGGGATGAGGGAGGGGATGAAGGGATGAGGGGATGAGGGAGGGGATGAAGGAATGAGGGGGGTAAAGGGATGAGGGAGGGGATGAAGGGATGAGGGAGGGGATGAAGGGATGAAGGAGGGGATGAAGGGATGAGCGAGGGGATGAAAGGATGAGGGAGGGGGATGAAGGGATGAGGGAGGGGATGAAGGGATGAGGGGATGAAGGGATGGTAAAATAGGGATGTAGTGCTGCAACAAATACAGAGGGGAGGGGGGGGGATTTACGAGACGAGAGTCTGAGCGACGCAGGTCGCTAGGTACTCGGAGTTTAAATAGATCGCAGAGTAATTAGGAATGAGATTCAGGTGTTAGATGCCAGGTGAGTCGAATCTGAGTAGATTACTGAGAGGGAAGTAAATGAGGAGCGTGGTCCTGCTCACGAACACAAGTTAATACATTAACTTACATATATTGTGAGTTTGCCTGATTACTGCAGCTAGTGGTTCAATAAAAATAGCAAACAGGGAGAGAGAGAGAGAGAGAGAGGACATCCCTGCCTGGTACCTCTCTGAAGATAAAACCTAGATGATGTTTTTACATTTTTAATCTCAAGGATTTCCCTCCTCCAGCTACTGACCATCCCAACCCTTCTCTGGTCAGTAGTCAGATGCCTTCAACCACAGCCCTCCCTCAAAAATCCCGAGTCAAGACATTCTGGCCGAAGGTGAACTACACATCAGCTCCAGGCCGCTCTAACCCTGAGCGACGGCATCTTCTGCGTCCTTCTTCACCTTCACAACAGTGCTCTCCTCATGCTTCAACACCAGCACACCTCCCCTGATCACACTGGTCATCAGTGTTTCCGTTACCAGAAACATCAGAAACAGGTACACTGTGACAGAATGTTTTCCAGGCACTAAGGTTAAAGACATTCTAACTCTACGTCCTTCTGTACTCACTGATTATCCTGACATCAAAACTGTTGTAGTGCACCTTGGATCTGATGATATTGCTGATGGTACCTCTGAGATTTTAAAGTCTGATTTTAGAAGTATTTTAACTACTCTTAAAACTCTGGAAAGAATATTGTTGTCTCTGGGCCTCTTACTTAATTTAAAAGAGGCATCAACCTTTTCAGCCGCACCCTAAGTCTCAGTACTTGGTTCCAAAATCGGTGTCCTACTTTTAATGCAATTTTTATTGATAATTTTAACCTATTTTGGAACCGACCCTCTTTACTCAAGGAGGATGACATTCATCCTAACAGGTTGGGCAGTCAGATCTTAACAAACAACATATTTTATGCTATTCACAATTTCTCATCCAAATGACTGGGACATGATCCCATGGGACATGATCGCAGTCATTCTGTAGACAACATTTCTGCCCCAATCCACAGTATACGAGCCATACCTTTGCCCGATTTAAGTTCCAAAAGAAGAAATTGCGTCTTAGTCATTATTACCAAGAATGGTCACAAACCTTCAAACAGGACTATTAACATAAACAATCTCAGAAATGTTATCACCAGGAAATCCCTACCTATAAGACCAGCACCAGACCAGCAATTTTTAACATGGCACTTTTAAATGTTCGCCCTCTCTTAAACAAATCTTTTATTGTTAATGATTTGATTTTAGATAATAATATTGACTGTCTCTTTTTAACCTCTTAAGCCCCACAGACCCGGTGCCGGGTCACTGTGGGAGAAGGGCGGGGAAATGTCCGAATTTAGTTGACCTGTGGTCACTGATTGCTAAGCATGTCCTATCATTATAAACATCAGAATCTCAGCTAAAGACTCATATAAATATGAGCTCCAAACCCAGAAAAAATAACAAGCAATTAAAGGGACAGTTGTGCTTTTTTGCGATTTTTACATGAACACATTCAACCGAACCTGTCGGTCACCCTGCCGAACAGAACCGAGCAAACTTTGCCTTCCCTGAAAGCCAGCATCTCACAGATTCTAAAGCTGCAAGTTTCATCACGCTACGTGCAAATTTCAGCAAATGAGCAGCAAAATAAGCCCAAAAATACGTACAGCATTTGAAAAACAAGAGCATACATTTTTTCTTACCTTTGTTTT
Organism: Valencia hispanica; assembly: GCA_963556495.2. Taxonomy (NCBI): domain Eukaryota; kingdom Metazoa; phylum Chordata; class Actinopteri; order Cyprinodontiformes; family Valenciidae; genus Valencia; species Valencia hispanica. Next base: position 10,658,322 of record OY747703.1, read on the forward strand.
TTTCCGTGCTGAAAAGAATAATCCACCGTGATATGACTGTATTTCCAGAATAACTAAAATATCCAGTGTGTATTTAGAAAAGAAAAAGTAAAAAAAAACGTAATCCTTTGCCATTATTCTTTACATTTGTTTCGAGGAAGCTCAACCTTGTCTTTCATGCGCACTGTGAACTTTCCCCATATAAACATTTGCTTTGTCCAATCTGCTTCAAAGATCTGATGTCAGCGTGATTCTATAGGATCTCACGATTCTAACCATATGTCAATCATCCAAATCAGCCAATAGAAACTGGAGTTAGAGGTCTGCGTAATTCTAAAAACAGATATTTTGTTTTACCTCGGGGGCGAGCGCTGTGACGCAGTTACGCGCAGGTGATCAGGTGAGCAGATGAGCAGGGGCCCGTTTCACAAAGCGGGTTTAGTGAAAACTCTGAGTTAGTTAACCCTGAGATGAGGGAAACTCTGAGTTTTCGGTTTCACAAAGCCAGTTCAGCGTAACTCTGAGTCAGTTACCCGGGCAACACACTCCGTGAACCTAACCTGCTCGCTAGCAGGTTTGCTTCAAATAACTCTGAGTTTCTCCTGCTCTCAAGTTGAAGCTGCAGTCTTAAATTAGTGGCAGACATGGCGTGTCCGTTTCTTGATGAGCCTGTTGATGTAGAAGCGCAGATACTCCGCAGAAATCTGTGTCGGGAGAGGATTATCAGACCCCGAGTGGATATTTTATCACTCCATGATGAGTACCTCTTTGAACGTTTCCGTTTTTCTAGACCATCAATAGTTTATTTAAACAATATCCTTGGCCCACACATTTCTCACATGACTCATCGTGGAAGAGCCCTCTGCTCCGAACAAATTATTTGTATTGCGCTACTTTTTGAAGAGGATATAGCCACAGTGATGGTTCATGGTGCAATACAAGGAACAATCGCGGAACAATCGCATCTGGAGAATGTACTATCCGATGTTAGATCAGCTGCAGGCTCACTCATCTCTGCTCTGTCTGACTACAGGACGTTTCTCCTCTGCTGATCTCGTGGTGATTTTGGCGAATTTGTATGAAGAAAAAGAAAACCTACCACTTTATTTCAGGTTAGCAATGCATTGTAACGCACGTTACTGACATTTGTACCGAGTAAAATATTACATTTTTCCCCCCAGTAATGCCTTACATTACCGCATTACAGCAAAAATCAATGCATTACAGTAATTAATTACTCTTGTAACGCGTTACTCCCAACACTGTATATCATATATATATATATATATATATATATATATATATATATATATATATGAGAGAGAAAAAGATTTGTGAATTTATGTGTGGATATTTGTGTAGATATGTGTACAGAGATGTGTGTAAAAATATTTATGGGTTGTATTTGTAGTTTCTGTATATTTTTTTTCTAACTCTTTTTCCAGTGGTGTAGTGGTCCCTGGAAAAGTGGGTATACTCTCAGTTTTCACCTTAAAAAAAAAAGTAGTCCAGAAAAAAAGGCCTGTTTTAGAAACAGTGACATGTAAGACTATGATTTAGTTTACCCAAAAATCTGTCATTCTACTTGCTCACTATTATAAAATGATCATGACTTGATTAGGAGCCATTTGTAGTTACTACTGGTCACACAAGCAGCTTGGATGAATGTAAAATGTATTTATCATGAGGCAAACATGGTGTTTCGATTATTTTCTACACATTTATTTAAATAAAATACATCAAATCTGAAGTTGACAATGCATTCTTGTTCATATTTCATCTTAAATAAAAACACAAATAATTATCTTCCAAACATCAAAACCAATCAGATAAACTTAAAAGTGCACTGTCATAAAATTGAAATAGATTATTTGGTTTTCAATAGCTGAACACTATTTTCATAGCATACTTCGTTAGGTATATAGAAATATCGCTACAAATATTGAATATCATCATTTTTTAAATTAATGCTTTGTTTTGAACATGTTCATTTACCGGTAAATCATTCAACAAAATAATATGTTACAAAACAACAATATTTAGTTAACAATTAACAAAAATATATGCATTAACAACACATCAACAGTGATATACTCTCAACCAAGCACTAGGTTTCTGACCTTTGCTCATACTACAGTATATTCCAGACATATTTGCTTTCTGCAGGAGTTTTCACACTGCACTGTCTAGAACGCACAGAAGAGCCACCACGATGGCTCTTCAATCAGGTCCTTGTATATTTTCTAGGATCAAACTTGGAAGTTTGTGGGCCGTTGATATTAATCATCGTCAAGTTTGATATGTTTGAGATCAGAAGGACAGCCTGTCTGAGCTTATATTGCTCATAAGGCTAAAGTTCCTCTCACACTCTGCTGTACTGACAGGGAATGTTTTCATACAGTCCATGATGGTCTCATCTTCAAAAGACAAGTGTTTCTCCAGATTGTTCACAATGCTTTGTAAGAACTGGCCTGGATTGATAGACTTCAGCTTTGCATTTGTTTTCAGGGCTATAGACCGATACTCCCTAGTCTGTTTTGCTTCTAAAGCCTCACTATATTTCTCACCTGGACTCTCTTTGAATGACTGGATCACTCTGATTGAGCGTTTCAGCAGATGCTCTGCTCTGAGGAGAGTTATAGAACGAGACTGAAGCTCCTGTGACAGGAGACTTAGTTCATGGAGAGTGTCGTACATGAGGCCAAGGTCACAAATGAATTCTGGACTTTGAACACGGTCTAACAAACCTCTGTACATCTGCCTGTCATCACTGCAAGCATTTTTAAAGTGCTGTACAAGAGCTCCCAGGGATGTCCAAACAGCACGAACAGTCCGAAAGCTACTGGCCACCCAGCGTACATCCAAGATTCTGCCAATGCGAAGAAGTTGTGAGCCTACTTCAGCTGCTGCATTTACAAGTTCACGTTCATTTTTGTTTGACACACTATACAGAGAGTACAGCTTCCGGATAAAAGTTTTAAAATTATTGACAGAG